>VUQK01014630.1:0-41448 GCA_015106715.1 Bujurquina vittata
CTGAAATCGATAAAGTGGCTGTCAAACTGACACCACTATCCGTGGTGCTGAACTGCTTTGAATTTGTGTTGTTTTATCATTAGTTACCATGTATCCAGTGTTTTTGTTGTTCTCTTGGTGTGTTATATTTCATGTCCGTTTGATAGACTTCAAAATGACAGAGCTGTTTTCCGTGGTGCTGAAGCTTGTAAGCCCCAATATTGGGGGCATGTGTATGTTGTAAAATGACGTTATAATGAGTTTATTTTGGGTATAAAGGGGCCGGTCATTTGCCCCGTCCCCGGGGCAACTCTGATTTGTCCCACTAGTGTGACTGGTGTTAGTCCATGCCCCGCTGCAGATATGTTTTCCATTTACTTATATTTTTCATATAAATAAAGTTCTATAATGAACTGTATATAAAATTAAATCAGTTTGTTCTTTGTCATGTTGGTGAGGGTTTAAAAGTTGTCTGAACATATATATATCTAAACATTAACATTATTCCAGTACTTTTTCAGAAAAAACATGTTGATGTGGGAACATTATTCACAGAGGAAATAATAAAAGTTCTCTTTGACGCACCTAGGTCCTTCTCTGATCTCTCGGCCATTTCTGTACCACTTGACTTCAGCTTTCTCTTTGGTCAGCATGCATGTGAACTCTGCGTCCTCAAACTCAGTGATTGTTTGGTCCTTTAGTTGCATGGTGAAATCCGTTGGTGCCTCACTGATGATCAGCTCTGCTGTGGATTTGTCATCTCCAGCCACGGCTGTGTACTCACCCTCGTCAGCCAGGGTGCAGTCTTTGATGGTAAGTGTGTGCTTGTCTTTGTCAACTCTATAGACAATGCGTTTGCTGAAGGTAATCTCCTCACCAGCCTTCATCCACTTTAGAGTGGCATTGGGCCTGTTGACCTTACAAGAGAAGCTGATGGTCTTCTTTTCCTGAGTGTCGATGTCCTCCAGAGGAACTACAATTCTCAGACTCTCCTCTGAAAAACACAAATAATGTTCATTTTACAGACAGTGGTTCTCAAACCTTTTCTTTCTATTCCCACTCCGCAGGAAAAACTATTTTAATGCCTCCACCTCAGTAAATTCTGTTGTGCTGGCTAAAGTGGTTTCAGGGGTGGGGGTGGTAGTGATGCAGTGCAGTGCGGGACCTCTATGTACACAAAACACGATGACGGTGGAGGATTTTGGCTGTCGCGGCTGCCTCCAAATAGCTGCTGAAGTTACAGCTAGATTTGTTGCTAGTCACCGTAGTAACATAACTGAGGTGAATTTCTTTGTTCCGCCGTGAAAATTATTGTGATGTTAATCTTTAGTTCTTCATGACTTTTCTCTCAGGTTACTTGCGCCCCACCTGCCATGTTTGTGTCATGTTAATGTTAATCTTATTGAAAGTTATCGTCACTGTTATTGGGAGAATTCTTCCTCCTATTTCTCATTTAAATATTTTAGTGATGAAAACAGAGACATGATTTGAGATCTCACCTAGTCTGAGAACAGCCAAACTTTGGATATAGTCATTGTCATTTTATTAGCTGGTAGCTGGTAAACCTATGATAGCTGCTAACCCTATGGTACCTCCTGCCCCTCCGCTACCCTGATTTGGCTAAGCGCAAGAGAATGGATGGATGGACCTTGCTATTTGTGGATTGGATCTCCAGCCTGGAAAACTTCTTTAACACTTTGTGACATAGTTAAGGGAGTATTAGAAACCCTCCACAGAGTTTTAGGCCCATACTGCCATTACAACAATCTGCAGATTTGCAGGCAGAACCTTCACAGTGTGATTCTCCTGCTCTGTCACATCCCAAAGGTGACCTACTGGATCGGATCTGTGGATTGTGGTTCAGTAAACTCAATAGTAAACTACTGATAACAAAACTGTGGCAGTGATCCTAAAAACATGCAGCCATGCAGCTGCTGGGAACCTCTCACCTCTGATGGTCAAATTGCAGCTGCTCTTGGCCAGCTCGCCTCTTTGATTGGTCAAGTTGATGCTGTAGTTGGCTTCATCTCCCTTCTGGGCATCTTTGATCCTCAGGGAGAAGACATTGTCTCTCTGGGTCATCACGTACTTGCTGCTCTCAAATATGATCTCCTCGTTCTTCAGCCACTTGGCCTTTGCTCCCTCTGTGTTCACCTCACAGTTCAGGACAACCTCCTGACCTTCTTTGCCCTCTGTGTCCTTTAGAGGAGTGATGATTTTCAGTTTCTCTGCAGGAAATAATATACAAGACACTAATGAGTCAATGCTTCTGAAGCATCTGGACAAAAAACCTTTAATTTCAATCAGCTGACTCAAACCCCTGCACTTCCACAAGAGTCCGAGGGAAAGAAACAGAGGACAAAGATCATCCCAACTTGCACTGCAAATGCATTGCTCTGCATTTCTGCTAATAGGTTAATATTTAGGTTACTGTTTCAGAATTCTTGCCAAAAATATTATTTAAAATTTAAAAATAAAGAAATAAAGAAAGCCTAATAACTATGGTCTAATTACAAGAAAGCTGCAAAAATTTATTTTGTATCCATAAATTCCAGTGTTTTGTTCCATGCTGCCAACATGCATGTTGAACATGTACCTGAATTAAGCTTGTTTTTAATGTAAAAATAAATGATGAAATTGAGGATTTTTTTTTTTAATTTTAGAATGATTTTTGTGTTATTGTTTTTTTTTCTTAAATCAAGATTCAGCTGAATCTTCCTAAACAAGTAAAAAAAAGTAAAAAATGGCCACAATTAACTGATAATTCTAACAAATATGGGGGAAATTTTATCAAAAAAATACTGCAACAAAATAATTTCACTTTAAATGGAATGAAAATAATGTGGACAGTTTACTGACAAAGTCATAAAAATGCCTTAAAAATTCTCTCTCTCTCAATATTCTGGCATTTGCCAAATATTAATAATTCTGGTAATCCTAATTGACCTAAAACAGGAAAGGTTTATTCTGATTTCCTGTCAGACAGTGAGAAAAACATGCATTTGTGTCTTTTTATATAGTCTATGTAAACGTCTGGTTTCAGCTGTATATTATTGCACTTCTTATTGCACAAAAACTGCTCATGTGCTCTTTTTGTTATCACAGCTCAAGCACTTGTGGTTAGATGTAATCTGCATTTCGTTGCACTGTACTTGTGACATATGCAATGTCAATAAATTGAATCTAATCTAAAAATAAAACAAAAATAAGGAAGGAAGCAGAAAGCTAACTGGTGAAATAGTTTGAAAACAATTGAGGTACTTGATACATAAAAATGATTCAAAACTTCACTGCGCGTCTCTTCAGCTGAGATAAAATTAGAGTGGGCAGGGCTTACCGCGCACAGTAAGGTCGGCGCTGGCTCTAGTTGGTCCAATCATAACCGTGTATCCACCCTCATCTTTGAGCTCACAGCTCTGGATTACGAGGGTTCGTCTCTTGCCATCAGTGAACATCTGGTATTTATCTCCAGCCTCTAGAACCACTTCATCTTTCATCCATTTGACCTCATAGGTCTCCTTGGATACGGAGCAGGTGAACTCTGCCTTCTCTCCTTCCACCACTTCCTGACTTTGTGGCCTTGAAGTGAACTCAGCAGCCAGTTCTGCAACACATGAGGGGTCAGAGGTCAGAGAGGGTTTTATTTAATTGAAACTAGGGCTGAGGATTTCAGCCACATGCCAAACAGGAGCATTTCCTCAAACTAGAGGTTGTCACATTACCAATTAAGTCTGTGACATTTTGGCCTTACAGATGTTCTCTTAAAAGCTTTTCGTTCGGGTGTTCCAAACAGGCAAAAAAATTATAAATGAAAGAGTAACATTAACCAAACCCAAAACATAGCCATTGCCTTAGATTGGTCACAGACGGTGGGGTGTATGCTGAGAGGCCTAAAGGGTTTAAATCACATTATTCTGATTTCAGATTTCTCAACTTTTTCTTTTTTCTGTGTTTTATTGCACTGGATGCTACTTTTTTCCAGGTGTATTGCTTTCAACGTATTTTTTGCATACCATTAATCTTGAGATTTCCTGAAGTTTTGTTGCTGGGACTCAGCCTGCAGTTGTACTCTCCAGCATCCAACATCGTCAGGTCCTTGATGAGGAGTATCCTCCTTTTCCCATCGACGATTTGGTCATAGCGCCCTCCCTCCGGCAGCTCCTTATCTCCTTTGTACCAGATAACATCTGCGCTGGGTTTGGAGACTTCACAGATAAGTTTGACACTGTCCGTTTCTGTTCCCTCCACGTTGGACAGGTTCTTGGTGAACCTCGCCTCCTCCTCTGCAGTGAGAGGAATAATTATTTATTAGTTGTTTAAAATGTTTTCATCTTCTTGACAACTAATAAATGCTAGAAGAAAGAAAGCGTTCTTTATATAATTTTACTGACATTCACAAGATATTTATAGATAATTCTCATTTAATAATTTAAATACTTTAAGACTAATTCCCATTAAATACTTTAAGTTAAAATGTTTAAAGACTCTTAACAGTGGATGTTGTAATTTTCTATCCCTGTGATGAGTCAAATATTTGCTTTACTTTGGGCATCTGAACATTTTGCATTGTAATAGCTGCAGCTTTGAAAAACCGAATAATTTCACCTCGTGAAATAATAAAATCAAACACATTAATACCTGTGTGAAGAATGGGGGCTGGATTACTGCAGAAAAAAAAAGCTGTTTAATTTTTTAATTCTTACCAATGACAGTAAGCATGCCAGAGGATTTGGAGGTCTTTGCATCACATTCGTATTCAGCCTCATCGTCAAACACAGACTTATGGATGATTAGGATGTGTTGGCGACCTTGTGCAATGATTTCATACTTCTTTCCCTTTCTGATTTCACTTCCATCCTTAAACCAGCGGACCTGTGAGATGTGAAGGAAGAGGTCTCTGAGAGGAAGAACACTTCAGAAAAATGTTCCCTTTACTTGAAAGTTCATCCGAAGAAAAAAAACAAACAGAGGAGTGTGTTCTCACTTTGACGTCCTCTCTGGAGACTTCACATTCAAACCTGGCAGATTCCTTCTCTACAACCTCCACATCATGGAGTGGCTTTGTGAACTCAATGTGGGGAGCTGTTCACACAAACAAACAGTTATTAACAGGGTGACTCATTTGCATGGTCACTTTCCTAGATCCTAGAAGGCTGTTCCCTTAAATTCTAATAGAGAATGTTGTAATATCAATCAGGAGAAATGTCGTCTAAAAGATTCCTCTAGACTAAATGTTGATATTTTCTTTACTCCTCTGATGGCTAATGCGCGGTCAGCAGCTAATAAGACTTTTATTCTGAACGACTTCTTCATCTCTCAATACTTGGATTTTCTTCTGGTGACAGAAACGTGGCTAAAGGAGTCCTTGTTCCGCCTAATACCTTCTACCTTTGTCTCACTTCCATTTTTCAACTATACTTACGTTCAACATTAAGGAAACAGGAGGTTTTGAAGTCTTTAGCATCACAAGTATATGTCCTTGAGTCGTCCAAAGTGCAGTCATGGATGACCAGCGCTCGCTTGCAGCCGTCAACGATCATCTCATATTTCTTGGTCTTGCGGATCTCCTGTCCATCCCTGAACCATTGTACCTCTGCATTTTCCCTGGAAACTTCACACTCAAGTGTGGCAGTGGCTTCCTCTTCCACTGTCTGGTCCTCCAGAGGCTTAGTGAACTCTACCAGCGGCTCTGAATGCACAAAGACATGGCAAAGACATCAGTTTAGCTTCTAGTTTAACTTCATTTACCTCTTTTCACTCTGTTTATACCCCACTCTGTATTTAATCATTAGTTATTATTAATCTCTGTCTCCACAGTGTGTCTTTTGTCCTCTCAGCCCCTCTCAGCAAATGACTGCCCCCCCTCCCTGAGCCTGGTTCTGATGGAGGTTTCTTCCTGTTAAAAGGGAGTTTTTCCTTCCCACTGTCACCAAGTGCTGCTCATAGGGGGTTGTTTAATTATTGTGTTTTCTCTATTATTTTAGGGTCTTTACCTTGTTGTGATTTGGCGTTATAAAACTGAATTAAACTGAACTGAGTTGAATACCCAGCTCTGTGTGATTGAGTCGCATTTACAACCTGATTCTGAAGACGAAGAAGACAGAACTGTTTTGGAAACCATCTGAATCATGTGCCGAAGAAGTCACCAACATCTGAGCTTAACGACTATCAACCAGCAGCACTTAAATCCGCTGTGATGAAGGTGCTGGAGAGAGCAGTCCTGGACCATCTGAGACCGAAGGTGAAAATCTCTTTATCCCCTGCAGTTTGAATCTCAACCAAATCTGGGAGTGGGGAATGCAGTCATTGTGCTGCTGAGGGTTTACTCCCACCTAGTAACAGCTCCAAGGTGCAGATCACCTTCTTTGATTTCTCAAGTGAATTTAATAGTATTAAGCCACTCCTACTGTGGGAGAAGCTACAGGAGATGTCAGTAAACGCATCTGCCATATCATGAATTACTTACTAACTGATGGACAGACCATAATATGAGACTGGGCGGTACTCTGTCTGATTTAGTGATGTGCAGTATAGGATTTCCTCGAGGGACTGTGCAGTCTCCATTCCTGTTGACCTTGTAAACCTCAGACTTTGAGTATAACTTCTGGTCATGCCACCTACAGATATAATACATCATACAGAATTCATCTGCTTGTGAATGTGAAGACCAGCGAGGTGGTGATCCGCTTCCTGTGTCTGTCCTGGATGTTGATGTGGTGGAGGAGTACAAGTACTTGGGCTGTGTGATTGGCTGCAAAGTGAACACATTTGAAGTTGTGGTAATGTTTCAAACTGTTACACTGAGCCAATCTGACATTTGATATGTTGTTTGTACTGTAGCTATTTTAATTTCTGTTTTTGCTTTTGTTTTAAAAAATAATTCTCTTGGTTCTATATCATGACTTAATATTTCTATTGAAATGTTTTTTTTTAAACTTTATTCCATTTATTTTTTTCATATTTTTTTAACTAATTTCCAATTAGTTTGTGCCTCAAGATATTTCTTTGGTCTATTTTATTGAGCTATTGAGCAATTCAACACAGTTAAGCTATTTGTTGTGCTTATTGTGTATATTTTAGTGATTTTAACTTCTATAACAAAGGAATTAGCTTATGTGAAATGACCCAGGAGTTGTATCAGTTTAGTGACATACCCTCAGAGCACAGTTTCATGGAGTAATGCTGACAAATGAAAAAGTCAGCAAAAGCTAAGCTGCTTTCCACCATCACAGTAACTTCTTTACAGGACCACACCGAGAAAAATGCATTCAGCTGGATTCAGTTGTTGTGTTACCTTTGACAATGAGGTTGGCCTCAGTCTGGAAGTCTTTGGCGACGAGTTTGATTGGTCCAGCTTCATTCAGCTGGATGTTGCGTAGAGTCAGGGTGTGGACTTTACCCTCCGCCTTCAACACCACCTGCAACAGAGTCAGCTGTCAAGCTGCCCTTTTCCTCCTTTGCACAGTCAGAAATAACATGTCACAGCTGCCCTGAACGTTCAAAGAGCCACACCTTCTTTTTTGTCTTAAATCTGATCTAATGAAAATATGAGAGCCAAAACACAGTCAAATTTCTAATCTAGGTTAGATTTACACAGTACACAGTATTAATATCCTGAATGCCCCCTCCCAGTCAGGTTCATTAGTTTCTGTGAGGGTCAGCTGAGCCAGAACAGGGACTACATTCCCCGAATGTTCAACCGATCAGAGATACTTTGATAAGTTCATTAATTGATTGTATTCATGGTTGTTCCAAACAACTGAGGCGTCCACCATCCCAGCCTGGCAGGAGCCATCATTATTCGGGGGACTGTGTCAGGAATATATGACATTAAACCCCAGTGGTCCAAAAGATTAGGGATTTAATTATATTGTTCTTATTATAGTCTTTGTTTTTTGGAGAACCTCAGTCATTGTTCCTCTGAATATTTCAGGACTTTAAAACACCTGAAGCATATTTTTGCAGAGTTTATCAGTTGAGCCCCCCCGCGCCCCCAATTTAAACTACATGACCTTTAACCACCAAAACCCCCAACAGCTTATTTTTCTGCTGTCTCCTGCATGCATCTGACAGCTGCCTCAGCACAAATTTACAAACTACAGGTGCATTGTAACTTTATCATCTTTATCAGGATTATTTTGGTCATTGTTGACATTTATACTTTTCACAGTTGTATGAGTTGAAAGTAAAAAGATTTCTTTCTTTCTTTCTTTCTTTCTTTTGCTCTCAGAAAAAGACGTCAGCTGACTAAAGGTAGTTAATGAAAGTAAGTCCACTTAAATTTACTGCATGTCTCAAGACAGGCATGCTTTAATTTGCATAGAATTAAGTGGCCTGGTAATGGTTAATATAAAGTATAAAGTGACACAGACAGGTAAAAAAAGGCAAAAAAGACAAAGTTTCTTCAGTTCTGCAAAAGATATTGATTGAGTCTTGTAATATCTTCAGGTAATAAACGATGAGATTAGATTGTGTGCTTTTGTCATTTTGAAGCCTGAATCCCTTTTTCATCGGCTATAGGCCTGTTTAGAGTCCATTTACCAGTCATTTTTGTTGTGCAGCTCACAACCTTCACCAAAAATGTCTAGATTTCTGCCACTGAAACTAAAGAAGCAGTGAGGCAGATCCTGCATTATGACTGGCTCTCATTTCAGCACCTGGCCTATCACACTGTGCGCTTGTCAACCAATAATTTCAATGTGAACCAAAGCATTTTGGAGCACGTCCTGTGTAGCTGCCATACAGCTCTGTTGCCACCTGCCCTGTGCCTCAGCCTCATTCAAGTGTTAAAAATAACCCTGCAGAAATGCTTGCAGGGCAGAAAAGCCTCCCTGCCTGTTATCTCAAAACTAGGATCAAATACTCAGCTGGAATCCTGAAGCTTCACCAGCAGGACCTTATATGAATATGTGCAGAAGCTGGAGTAGTCCACTGGACAAAAAATGAACAGTGTGTACAAACTGAAAGGGAAACTGGCTGTGGGCCAGAACCATGAGGCCTTGTACTGGCTTTGTGACTCAGTGTTAATGGGTCTTGCGTTTCAGGAAGTAAATCTCCTCGTGATCCTGTCTGCGGTAAAAAAACATTGTGTGGACTCAGTCACATGTTGGGACTTACTCTATCGCTTGGCTCCAGCTTTGTACCCCCCAGGAACCACTCGACAGCGATGCCTTCGTATGACAGCTCGCACTCAAAAGTGGCGGTCTCCCCAG
Source organism: Bujurquina vittata (assembly GCA_015106715.1). Taxonomy (NCBI): domain Eukaryota; kingdom Metazoa; phylum Chordata; class Actinopteri; order Cichliformes; family Cichlidae; genus Bujurquina; species Bujurquina vittata. Next base: position 9,192 of record VUQK01014630.1, read on the forward strand.
CAGTCACAGTGACATCCTTCAGGGGCCTCTGGACACCAATCACCCGGGCTTTGGATTGAAGAGAAAGCATGGTTAGCCCCCTCTCCAAAAGAAACAAGCAACAGATCAATAAAATCCCAGAGAGAATTGGCTAATCCTCAGCGGCGATTACTCATGGTGTTTTTGAGCTGAAGGCAGGCCGCTGGTAGACCTTGGACAACTGAAGCAAGCCGCTCTGAGACTTGGCACTGGGGGTCCAAGCTCATTAACATAAATCCTACTGTCAGATGTGTATGGCAGGCAGAGCCAGTGAGAGTAGGGATCGCACCCTCCCCCGTGCCAATCACTGCAACCCTGCTCTAGATAAGGAATGTGGCTTCTAAAATAACTAAGGGGCCTGATAGGCTGAGGGCCCACATCTGCCAAATCCATCAGGGGAAGCCAGTCTGCTCCTATCAGTCACAAGGCTGCAGTTTTCCTGAGAATGTGAATGTCCTGACATGAGTTACCCAACGTCACACTGCAAAAAAGGCCTCCATCATAGCTGAGTAATGCTGACACACAACTGGCATTCTGGAATTTTTGGTAACAGGTCAAACGGAGCTCAAGATGTCAGTGTGGAATAACAAACTGCATCAAGTATTTATAACAGGCTTCTTCACATGCCTGAATTAAGGCCCCTTTACAGTCTGTGAAATCGCAGTCTGGCAGTATGACAGTCATCTTCATTTAATAGGAAAGCTGTCAGTATAAAGAGCGAATCATCTTTAAGATATCGCTTTTAAAAAGTCCTCCATCGTGAAGAAGAATTTTAAGACACCTTAAGCTTAAAGTGGACTGTTTATGATCTGCCACCTTCTCAGTTTAATTGCTGAATTTTATTTCTGATGATTTTAAATGATTTTAAAAATATGTTATTTAAAGCCTGATCATTACAGATAAGCATGGGAAACTTTTTAGCAGTTCCAAAACTAAAAACTTGTAAAACTATGGCATTACAAAAGGTATGTGTTACAGGTCTCTAATTTTAATCAGTAGTTGAGATCCAGACTGGTGACGAGTTGAAGGAAAAAGCTGAACCCGTGACCCCTGCAGTGAAGGGATCAGGTGACTCTGCTACGCTGTGTGTGTGCGCACTCACTGCTGCCTTTAACACAAAGTTCTTCTAAGTGATCTTTGAAGCATTGTATCCTGATGAATCCCTCCACCACCATCAAAAAAAAGAGTAATAAACGTGTACTTTAATTTGTATCCTGTCTATAAGTGAGCTCTTATCAAGTGGTTACTTTTTGTTGTTTTATTTCAAAGGAGCCTCATCTCTGAGCATGAAAATCAGTGACTCCTATGAGGTGACTGTTGTTTTGAATTAGTGCTATATAAGGCATATATAATTCAATTAAATGTTTTTCTGCAGTACATAATCCACTGAATATCCTTTAAACATTGTATTGAATTCAATTCTAGTTTAGAGGTACCCTGACAATTTGGAACATGAGCAATTAAAATGAATCATGTGAAGCGAAAAATTAATAGAGTGAAGTTTTCCACATTTAACACTGGGTAACAGTTTAAACCAGATGGTTGTTTTGGAACGAGTTTCTCTGACATTGTCCGATTATTCATTGGACTTTAACTCAAAATGATGATCTCACCTAGTTATTTGCTATTGTAGCATTGATGTTGACTTTCAATTATTCATGCAGTTCTGAAAAACAACAAATAATAAGCTGAACGAATACTGTTGTTTTCACAGCCAACAAATAAGAATACATAAGATGCTAATTTTTGTGGATTCTGTTACAGAAGCTCAAACAAACTAACACATATTCAAGGATCAGAGGGGGACTTTGATCCGGGCAGGACTTTCTGCAAATGTTACTAACAAATATTTTTCCAAGCTGTTTGTGATTTATTTCAAGATTGTTTCTGTCACCTTTGACCCTGAGGTGAGCTGAGGATTTGGCATTGGCTGCTGCAAAGTCAACACTTCCAGCCATGTCCATTTTGCAGTTATAGAGGATCAACAAGTGCCGGGTTCCTTCCTCCTTGATCTCCACATCCTGAGAACAAACAACGAGCAAACAAAGTTTAGTCATCAAAGCAGGACATGAATGTGCCAAAACATTTTTTAATTTGTTAATACCTCACCTGGTTTTATCTGCTTTGCATCGTGCACATAGGTCTATATCTCATTCTGCTTATTGTAGTTGTATTTTAACTGTATTTTAGCTAAGAGTGTCCAAACCTTTGACTGGTACTGTATTTATATTCTAATTCTGTTTATATATTTATGCTGCTGAATGAACGGAGTTACCACCCAAATTTCTCTGTATTTTCTGTACAGTGACAAAAAAGCTTCTTCTTCTAATTAAATTTCCAACATCATCACATATAATAAATACAGCTATAATGAATTATCTGAATGTAAACTGAGAATTACTGCCAAAGGAAACCTTCCCTGGAACATTTTTACCACATTATTGTTTGTTTTTAAATAATCTAAAACACTACATTAGTTTTTATAGGTGTACAGGCTTACAGCTGATGGATGAAGCGTCTCGCCCTTCAGTTTCCAGATGCCGTGCAGGTCCTCCTCAGAAATCTCTGTCTCAAACTTGGCCACCTCAGTCTCTGTGACCTCCACACTGTACAGTGGGCGGACGACCTTGATGTCACGTTCTGCAGGGGATTAAAAATAAGTCAACGAGAGCTAAAAGTCAAAGAAAAGCTGACTAAATTTATTAGATAACACCTGTGAAACAATTCCACATTGCCATGTACAGTGCAACAAATGAATGGTCACATGATCAATGGAGAACACACATTAGACATGGAAAAGACGTGACAGTTAAAGCGAGGCTGACGCTCTCATTCAGAGCGGCTTACAATTTGTGCAAAAGCAGAAGACATAATGAACCCCATAAAACAACTGAAGAGGTCCCATATCATGTAATAATACCTGTCATTAAAATTAACATCTTCCCTTCTTTATGTGATTTTACACGGACAGAAAAAATGCATTAATCCATGATGCGGATGAAGAATAACATGAGCAGCTGTGCGAGAAGTATTACAGTGATAAAATGTAGAAAGATTCAGACTGAGAATACAGGCTGCAGACATGCACCACGGATGGAGACAACAGCCCAAAACAAAGGCGGGGTTTTGGTGAACGCTGGTGGGTGGGGCCTGATTCTGCAGTCTCGATGGGATCTAGGGGAGGGGCTGGATTGTCACAGGTATTACCTTCGATGTTCAGGTCAGCGGTAGTTTTGTCAGTGCCACAGTCGCAGGTGTAAGCGCCCATGTTGCTCTTTGCTGCCTTCTTGATGACCACCAAGCGCTTCTTGCCATCAGCTTGGAAGGAAATGTTCTTGGAAGGAAAGATTTCTTTACTATCTTTGAACCATCTGACCTCAGCAGCGGCCTTACTCAACTCGCAGGACAAAATCACTTCATCTTTCTCCACAGCAGTGTAGTTCTGGAGCTTCACTGTGAAGTACACGTCACCCTCTGCGGGCAGACACCAGGATTAAGCCAGTTAAAAACAACAGTTAACTGGCTACAGACGAGGAGAGTACAGCTCACCCCAAATAAATGTCACCAGCGAGTTATTATTGTGCATCTTGTGTCTCAATTTTGATTTGTAAATTAACATGCAGGTTTACACTAATGAAAAGTAAAGGGAAATATAGTTTTCAGAGTGACTTTTATAGCAACCTGCATTGTTTTATTCAAAGAGGATTTTAGAAATGATTCCACTCTGGAATGTGTTTGAACTGCACTGGCAAACAGGCAGCTTAGATATGAAGAGAAGAAATCCTGCCTCTGACACTTTACACATTCATCTGTAACATGATACTAACCGAGAACGGTGAGCATGGCCTCTGAAGTCGTGCCCATTGCCTCCACTTTAATTACAGAGGTGTCGTCGACTGTTACCTCCTTGAAGGCCAGTGTGTGGACTTTTCCCTCCTCTGACATGTGCACCACTTTGCTGGGGTGCAAACGAATGTCGTTTTTGTACCAGACAACAGGGATTTTTTCATGAGAGAGTTCAATGCTGAACTCTGCAGTTTCACGTTCCTTTACAGTCACATCTTTTATCGGCTTGACAAATGCAAGGCGAATACCTGACAAGAAATTATATTTATATAAACATGTACCTTTTGGAAAGACATCAAATGATTATGGTTTGAATGGAAATTGTGTGTCGGACCACGCTAACGAATTGAATTATGCTTCTACATCGGCCCTACATATGTAACCAGAAACCGACCCGACGGCCGTGTACACATCAAACCATTCTCATCCCAACACTAAAAAGTTCCAACATATTTTACCTTTGATAATCAACCTTCCAGATGTCCTCTTATCTTCAGCCTCAAACATGTATTTGGCTTCATCGTCATATCTGGCAGATTTTACAATAAGACTGTGTCTCTTTTTCTCAACACAGAGTTCAAACTTGTCATCATTTGATAACTCCTGAGATCCCTTCAGCCAACGGAAGCTTTTGGGCTCCCTGGAAACTTCTAGTTCAAACTTTGCTTCATCCTTTTCATACACTTCTACATCAGCCAGCGGTGTAATGAATGACACCGGGAGCTCTGTTGATTCAGACAGTTAATACAAATCAGTTGACAGTGACTTTCCACACTGACTCAAAGCAAACAAACAAAACAGAACAAACAAACCAACAAAAACATGTCCCAAAAAGACATTTCGCAGCACAAGAATTTTCCTGGCCTGCACAGTGTATTAGCATTTAGCTGATTGCTCATATAATGTCAATCACTATTGCAATAAAATGCAAAAATGAATTTAAAAACATAATGTGCAACAAAAAGGTGATGTACTCTAGTGTTTCCTAAAGCAACATGAGTACAGTCCTATGTTTGAAAAGTGTACAAGAAGGTGAAGTGGGGAAGTGAAAGCTCACCCTTCACTTTCAGGTTAGCAGAACACTTGGCATTAGCAGCAGTGAACGTGACCTCGCCAGTCTGAGGCACTCTGCAGTTGTACAAGACCAGAGTGTGTTTGGCTCCGTCCTCCACAATCTCAACATCCTGCAGATGGCCAACAAACTTCAGTATTTCAGCAAAATTAAGGTCTCAAAGAAAAGTGACGGGGGCACGGCTAAGGTCAATTCACTTTCATTTGCTTGCTAACTCTCATTAAAGATTAAAGTCAAGTAAAATTGAATTCAACCACATGTGAGAGAATATCTGCTGAGATGTAGTTTAATGTGACATACAGCAGATGGACTGAGGACTTCTCCGTTCAGTTTCCACTGGCCATGGAAATCATCTTCACTGAGCTCAACCTCAAATCGAGCGGTCTCTCCATCAAACACCTCAATGCCGTATATCGGCCGGATCACCTTTACACGGCGAGCTATCATTTAAAAGAGGGGAAACATTTTTTTTTTTTTTTATTGAAGACTCAAAGAAATGTAAAAATTCAAACACTTAACGCAAACACAAACATATTACATATGCAAACATACACAGACACAAGCAAGAAGACATCAGACAGTCACAGATAGAGTTGCCACGATGCACGTTATTGAGGTAGAGCCTCTGCTTGGGCAACTGACACACATACAGAAACCAGTGTTAGCTGTATCAATGAAATACCGCTAATGGTGCTGGTGATACAATGTGGTGATGATCCAGTTTGGATGGTCTATTAGCCAACTGAACATGCTACTACCAACAACATGTGATGGTCCGTTTGATTCAATACGAAACTATAGGATTACTGAAGGGATGATTGTTTGATGGGAATGCTTTGAAAAGGCTATTTGGTGACTACCAAAAGTGAGAAACAACGTCAAAGACACGACAGTAGAAGAACAGCACAGGACTGACGCAAACATAGTTTGACAAACAGATCAGACGTCTTCTAGTTTTCTGCTAGTTTTTGGACCGCGATGTGAGGAAGACAAAAAAGCGCTGATTAGAAAGTGACGTATCGTGCTTCAAGTGGAAAAACTGCAGAAAAGAGTGACTGATGGTACGTAATGCACAATTAAGAGACTGTGCAGGTGAAGATGAGTATCAAGAAGATGGACGGGGCCTCAAAATGACCGAAAATCAAACTCAAATTCTGGGTCTTTACCTTCAATGTGTAGAGCTGCTGTTGTCTTGTCTGTTCCACAATCACATAGGTACTGTCCTTTGTCTTTGTCCCCAACTCTCTTGATGACAAGGGTTCTGCGTTTGCCTTCAGCCTTAATGTTCACCATCTTAGAGGCCTTTATCTCTGCCTCATTGTGGTACCACATGACATTGACATCTTTGCTGAGCTCACAATCTAGAACCACCTCATCTTTCTCCACTGCAGTATAGTCCTGCAGCTTAACTGTGAAGTATGGATCTCCCTCTGGAAAGGGGAGATTTTTGGGTGACTCCACAGTGCGTTTCAAATGTATGGTGCACAACACAAGACAGTGAAAACAAACGAGAAACACAAATGGCTACATAAAAAATGAGTCCTTACAAAGACCACAAGAAGACAAGAATACAATAATTTGGTGGAGCTGGACAGACACAACAATGGACAAACTCTACACAGCTGTGGGGAAGAAGACACACTCAATGACGAGGACACAAAGGACAGTTTGTCATTGTTGGATTACCTATGACCGTCAGGTTTGCCATGGAGGGAATTCCTTTGGCCTCCGCCTTAATTTGGCAGATATCATCTAGAGTCACTTCCCTTATTTCTAGCGCATGCTTCTTTCCATCCACATGAATAACAACTGTTCTGCTTGGATGGATTTTAACATCATTCTTGTACCAGGTGATGGGGATGTTCTCATGAGAAAGCTCCAGCTCAAAGTGAGCTGTTTGGCCTTCCTTTACAGTTTGATCCTTTATTGGTGAGATAAATTTGAGCCTGATACCTACAATTGTATTAATAAAACATGTTTATACAGGTTAGCTCATATGAAGATGGGACAACCAACTCAGTGAACACAGTGAAAATAATGATGTTCTGCCCCTATTTTCAGAAAACATGGCCCATTACTTACCCTCTACTGTGAGTCTAGCTTTTGAGGTTTTGCCCAAAACTTCAATCGTATATTCATCCTCATCATCAAACTCACAGCAGTTTATAACCAGCATATGCTTCTTTCCATCATCGATGATGTCATACTTTTGGTCTGGGGTGATGATGTCAGCCCCTCTATACCACATGACCTTAGAGACATCCTTCGTGATGGTGCATTCAAACTTAGCCTGTTTCTTTTCTGGCACAGAAACGTCTTTGAGCGGGACAACAAAGTCCATTTCGATTTCTGAGATAAAAGGTGACACAAGTACAATATGTCAACAATATAACAGAACACAACATTGGAGTCTACAGCCTCAGGTGAGTTTACCTTCTATACCCTTTATGTCCCCCTAGTTGTATAATTTTACTGAATCATAAAGCAGCTAGTAGTAGCAGTATCAGGGAGTATTGTGATTAAAACAAAGTCGCTATTTGACCTGCAGACCACAGACCTTACAAATCTTTGTAAAGTGCTTTTAGTGGTCAGTAAGATAAGAAAAGAGCTTTAAATGCCGGTCCACTTATTTCCTCCTGTCTTAAACTACAGGACGCCTCTTGGAGATATCTTCAGGTTGTGCAGATCATCTAAGCAAAATTCACAGTATCGTTTAAATATGTGGTCTGCTTTGTCACAAAGTGTTAAAAAGGACTTCGCATACTGAAGAGTAAAAGCTATTATCAAGGAACACCGTGTTACATGTAAGAATTCGAAATATTCACATCCAAGTTTCACACAAACAGAATCTTCTTCTTCAATAAACCTTCATTCTTCATGCTGTTCTTCTTGGTTTTCCATACTGCAGATATTTGCTGCAGAACTCCAGTACTACTACTCCATTACCCAGTAACACAGGCACTAACGTGCAAACTGTCCATAGAACCTTTAACCACAATCTGACAGCGGACACATTTACACTTTCCAATAAAGAGACTGTACAACAAATAGAACAACACACACACACAGGACACCAACTGAACCACTGAAAAGGGTTGAGGTCGATGTCAAAATTCCTTCATTTCTTCCCAGAATGCAAACAGTGACACACCATTGATCAAGTGGATTTGTCAGCCCTGTTCAATAAAGGTCTAAGGTCACCTCTCACAACCACTTAAGCTTTATTTTATTTCCTGCAGACCTTACACCTTTATTTTTACAGCTAGTATTAAAAAAAAAGAAGATCACAGGACACTGTAATCCCAGCTCTGGAAAACAGGACTCCCCCTTACCTTTGACATTAAGCATGGCGCTGGTTATGGCATTCAGAGCCGTGTAGGTCACTTCTCCAGCCTGGTCCAACTGGCAATTCTTCAGCTTGAGTCTACGCACTGTGCCCTCCATTTGGATCTCGCATGTCTAATTAAAACATTATAATATACTCACATATAAAGAATAAACACACTAATTAAAGAAAACATGCGCAACAATATATGTGCAACAGTTGTGCAACACAAATTGTTTGTGCCTTACCGGGGATCTGGTCAAAACCTCCCCTTTGAGCTTCCATTCCCCGGGAATATCGTCCTCAGAGATCTCTGTTTCAAACATGGCGTCTTCCTTCTCAACCACCTCAATGCTGGCCAAAGGCTTTAGGATCTCAGCCTCTCGCTCTGTGAGCATATCGTTTAGAAATGAGTCCTCAAAAACACAAACTACAACTATTACAATGATTTAAAGGATTGCAGTTACTGTGAATACAAGTAGGTAAAGAGATAAACCTCCAAGTGTTAACTTGGCAGTATAGACGCGTCCTTCCACCTCCATGGCATATTCTGCTACATCTTCAGGCTGACAGTTCTTGATGGTGAGAGTCAGCTCCTTTCCGTCCTTCTTGATCTCAACCTTGTCAGATGGAGTGATCTCATTCTCTCCTTTAAGCCACTTCCAGTTGGGGGTTTCCTTGAAAAGCTCACATTTAAATGTAGCGGTAGCCTTTGGTTTCACATGCTGGTCTCTCAGTGGTCTTACGATCCAATCTTTGACAATTTCTGTTGGATATCATATTCATATTCACATTGAAGGATATATCATATTCTTCAATATTTGCACAATTCAAACACTGAATATTGGCAGAGTGGACAGCTCAGACTTAGTTTAAATAATTTCAGGATTTGATTTGGGAGGTTTTCAAAGAATTGTACAATTCTAAGTGATGCTCAGTTAGAAAATGCAAAGCTTAATCATTTTACTATTTAAATAAATCAAATAAATAAATAAGTAAATCAAATTTAGCTGCAAGACACTTTGTGACATGTGCTTTGAACTGGACATCCGGCTATATGATACTGATATTCAGAACAATAGTTCTGTTTGTCGGCACCACAAACACCAAAATCAGTTTTCTTTAGAGACGATAAAAACAAGCTATAAATTGAGACAGAAATGTATGTTAAAGTGTGGAGGAGCATCTACCATGTCTTACTATGCTTACCAATCACTTTGACATTTGTTGTAGTCTTAACGTCTTCCTGGTTAGCCACTTCACATGAATAAACGCCAGCATCCCCCTCAATGGAGTTCTGGATGGTCACAGCGTGCTGCATACCAATGATATTGATCTGAATCTTGCCTTCTTTTTTCTTGAGGACCTCACCATTCTTCTTCCATATCACATCCCTCTCTTTGTTCAGTTCACAGGTCATATACACAGGCTGGCCTTTGATAGCTGACGTCTCCTCCTCCAATTCTTTGATCCATTTCACAGGTAGCTCTAAAAAAAGACAAAATAGCAGAGGCATTCCACTTTGGTGAAGGAGATTCCAACAGATACATTTTGTGCACCTCAGAACTGCAGAAACGCCATACCTTCGACAATGAGCTTGGCAGTGCATGATATCTCTTTGCCAGCATTCTTGGCCACACACGTATATTCCCCAGTGTCAGACAGCTGGACATCAATAATGTTCAACTTGCGATCTTTGCCATCAGAAGTGAACTTGTGCTTGGGACTTTCACGAAGATTGCTGCCATCTTTCATCCATGAGGTGATGGCAGTGGATGGCGAGACCTCACACTCAAAGACAGCAGATGAGCCGATAGACTCAGCTTCCTGCAAAACAATGTCCTGAAGCTTTTTGATGAACTTCAGAGGGACAGCTTTGAGCTTGAAACCTGCAAATGGTTCTTCTGGTGGTGTTGGTCCTTTTCCACCAGGCCTCAGACCCCGACCCCTTCCCTCTCCAGGAGATGGGGTCTGCTTGGCTAAATAAACAAATTAAAGACTATCAATTTACATTCTATTTGAAAAAAATACACTCTGGCATCACCATACAGCATAGTATATGTTACATTAGATATGTTTCTCTATCCAAAACTTACGTCTCAGTCCTCTACCTCTGCCTCTTCCTGCTTCCTCTGCTGGCTGTCCCTCTGTTCAGAAAAAATATATTTTATTTGATGCTCACAGTATAATCATACATACATGTCCTGTTAAACATGCTAGGGTCATGGAATATGTAATTTGATGAATGGACAGGGAATTACGGAATCATATGGATGGTAAGTTTATGAAGTAATGACACTCATATAGAGGCAGACAAAAACACCGTGATGAAGAACACAATCAGAAAATGAATGAAATGGAAGACAAAAATAAACGCAATGAGTGGCGAGAACACGTAATGGAATGTTCAAATGACAGAAACATAAATGAGATAACAAAAACAACACAAAGTGATAAACATGAAGGCAGTTTGACACACAGAATGATTACACAATTCTAAGAACAAGATGAATTAATTGCATCACACTTAAAAGATGATGGATGACGAGGATTTTAGATGGAGGCATGAAAGGGTGGATATTATTCATGGCACAAAGGGATGGTTTTTGGTTTTTTTGATTTGACTTTGGTTGTCACTCAACGAGTTGGGGCTTCCACCATCTCACCTCTTCTGGCCACCCCTGGAACCTCCAGAGCACCTTCCTCTGCACCACCTTCCCAGTCCTCTGAGCCGTAACTCTCCTGTGGAACCAGCTCCCACCCCCAAGCCTCCTCTCCCTCTGGCACAGCCTCTTCCTCAGCTTCAAGCTCCCCTTCAAATACTTCCTCCTCTGGCTGAGTGGCAACCTTCTTCATCTCCACAGCTCCAGGAGAGACTTCCTTTACCACAGGAACCTTCTCTTTATCAGGCTCTGCTGGTTCAGCAACCTTGTGTTCCTCTGGCAAAAGCTTCTTTGGGACAGTCACAGCTTCAGTGGATGCTTTGGGTGAAACAGTTTCAGGAAGCTTTTTGAGTTTATCAACACTTGGCCTCCTCTCCTCTGGCTCTGCTTCTTTACGTTTTTCAACTTTTGGGGACGGTGTCTTTTTGAGCTCTACCTTCTTGAGCTGCTTCACAGGCTTCAGAGAAACTTCTTCCTCTTTTGCCTTGGGTGTAACTCCTTTCTTCACTTGCAGAGGTTTGGTCTCCTCTGGAACCTTTTCAGGTTTCTTAGCAGGGGCTGGAGCAGGAGACACTGTCTTTTCAATGGGCACTGCTTCTACCTTCTTTGGCTTCTCCTCTGGAGGCAGTGGGATCTCAGGCTTCTTTGGCTTAGCCTGTCGCTTTTCATCTTGAGGTTTCTCATCTGAACTTATGTGACGATGGCGCAGATCATCAGTTGGCCCCCTTTCTCTCTCCTCTGCTGGTTTCTTCTCAGGCCCTGTAGCCTCTTTGGAAGGCCTGTCAAAGGGCTTCAACTTGACACTCTCTATCTCTGGCTCCACTGTTGGGATCTTCTTCACCTTGGTTGGCACTTTGACCTCTTCAGGCTCCTTTTCTGGAATTTTTGTCTTATCTCCTGGTTTTGGCACCTTGGCTGTTGGCTCCTTTACATCCAAAGGTTCTTTCTCAGGTTTCTTTGGAGTTTCTTTGGTTTCCACCTCTCTGGAGATCCTTTCACCCTTCTGAAAAGGTGAAATGTCCCTTTCTGACCTCTCCTTCTTATCCTTGTCTGGATCCTCTGCTGGTTTAGAAATCTTCTCAAAAGGTTTCAGTTTGACTACTTCTGGTTCCACTTCATCTAAAGGCAATTTTTTAACTTTCTTTGGAGCTATGGTAGGTGGGAGGGGTTCCTCTTCCTTAGGTGCCTTGGGAGTTTTCTTTAGAGAAATTGTATCTTTTGGTTTCTCATCTTTTGGGACGGGCTTCTGCCGGGCCCATGCATCTTTAGGAGTCTCTTTTTGTTCTTCTTCTTCAGGTTGAATAATTTGTGGCTTTTTCACCACATCTGCTTTATCTTTAGGCTTCTTCTCCTCCACACGCTGCCTGGTGACAAATGAAATCTCAGCTGCTTCTTCTTTATGTACCATCTCCTCAACAGTAAAAACGGTGGTCTTGACGACCTTCTGAGGTAATTCCTCTGGTTCGGGCTCTTTGGAGGGAACTGATGAGATCTTCTTCAGTACGATAATCTCTTTTTCTTCTTCCACCTCCTTCATGACCCTGGTTGTTTTTCTCAAGGTGGGGATCTCAAATGTCCCATCCTCTTCCACACGAAATTTATCTTTTTTGTGCAGAACCATTTCTGAGGCATCAAAAGTTTCATATTACTTAGTTAAATTTCATTCATCAGCTTAGTGTCAATAGATTTAATTAGATTTACTGACACTAAACTCACAGTACAATTTGTACAAACATACACAAAACAAATACAAAAGAGCATAAATAAATAAAGATAATACCAGTAACAAAAAACACACAAGAGGACAAAGACATTTACAGTTTATCCAAGGAAGCATAGACGGTTTAATGTGCTGGAAATAATAAAGCATATACGCAATTGGCTTGATTTTCTTTGAAACCCAGCAGTGTTCAATTGATGTGAACTGAGTGTACTGAGTGCTCTTACCCTTCTTGACTCCTCCCGGCGCTTGTACGGGGCCCTTGGTTTCATCTAGCACAGAAGAATAATTCAGAAAGTTGTTAAATGGGCCACATGCCATGAAATACATTACGAAACAATGTGGATGAGACATAACAAAGATAGGACTCGCATGCAGAGGAAAAAAAAATATCACATCCTTTAGATAAAGAAGAATAGCAGATAAATAACATCATAAGTAAAGGAAAAGAATAAAATGCAGTTGGCATGTCTGCAACATGCTGGAGCTCATGTTGGATTCAAGATCAATGAATTAGTCACCAACAGAATACGACACGCACCACAAAACACCAACACGGTAACAACACACAGAGGGGCTGTACTACAGCTAAGGGTCCTATCCACCAGCAAGAAACAAGAAAGACCCACAGCAGCAACAGAACAGATACACAATTTCGTGATTATGCAGCAAACACTGACAGTGATCAAATAAGAAGTTAAAAAAAAAGTGGTAAGAACTAATAATTCCGTTAACAAAGAGGACATTTAATTCTAAGTTCTTAAAAAACCTCTACCTGTTTCAGGTGCTATCTTTTTTGTTAGTGGTTCTTGTTCGGCGATCATCTTGGTTGGTTCTTCAGCCTTCATGACAGGCTGTGTCTTGGTCACTTGAAGTTTAAAAAAATAAGAACTGAAGTATTATAAACTATTACCAAAGCACGTAGTATTTCTGAAAATTAACAAGGTGTCTGAATACCTGGCCTTGTGTCTTCTTGGGGAGTAACTCTCTTTTCCAACTGAGTTTTGTCAGTCACCTCAGGCCTTTTGACAGCTTCTTGATCTTTCACAGCAGCCTGTGGTTTGCTCTCTTAAAGTACAAAGTATACAGGAAATTCAAGAGAAGGTCTCTATAACCGCTTCATCAAAAGAACCAAAATCCATGTTGTATTCTGTCTTTATAAACACCTTGTTTGGTCTCTTGGTCTCAAAAGAAAATCAAAGATTTATATTTGCACAAGAGTGACATTCTTTATGAATGCCTTAATAAACCCTCCACAGAAACACAACAGATTTAAAGATGTTGGGTACCTTCTTGTGGAGCAGCTGGCTTTATCAGTGGTTCTTTGACTTGTGGTTGCAACTCCTTCTCCTTCACAAGAACTTGAAAATGAAATTACAAGACAATCAGAGCCTCCCCAACACTGATGTGATGAGCATGGGACCGTTTTAAAAACAAGAAAACACGAATGCAAAAAGTTGGATGGCTGAGTTTAAAGACATGAAAATGTCTCCAAAACGTCTTGAAAAACACATAAACACAACAAATACAGAATTAGCAGGAACTGTGGGGAAAAACCCAGCACACAGCACAAACCTTTGGTGATAACTGTAGTGATGCGAAACCAAAAGAGACTGTCCAAGCTGACAGCACAACAGTCAACATATTCTTGCCACAATGAGAACAGCTTGTGCCCAAACAAAATGGGTGATGTGACATGTGCATCCTCTTGAAATGATGAAGACAAAGAGTTATGAATTTGAAAAATAACTGTAAGAATCAAAACAGGGCGATGCAAAACAGTGACGGGTGCTCAGATCAAAAACACGTGCTCAGTGACATATTTCTCTTTGTCCTCTATACCTCCGGAAATTCCCTGAAGGAAGACTTTTTCCCTCTCTTCTGGTTCCACAGTCACACCCCCCGTGTCTGTGATGGACTGAATCGCTTCAGCTTCTGCCGTCTTTCTGGCAATGACTTCAGCTTCTCGAGGAGATGCAGCATGCAGGACTTCTGACTGTTGTTTCCTATGCACATAACCTGGTGTGTCGCCAGTCTTTTCCTTAGCTATCTTTGGCTTGGTTTTATCTGTTACTGAAGGCTCATGGCTGTACATTACATCAATATTAGCCTTTGACTCTAGCATGGCAGCTGTGCACGTTTTGGGAAGTTTCACCTGTTCACTAACTGTCTCTTTGCTGCTTTTCATTGGTGTAATTAGCTGCGGCACTTTGATTTGCTTTCCTTCAGTGGTTCCTTTAGGTTTTTTTCCTATTCCAGCTGACAGACCTGTTCCAGCACACTTTGCTGCTGCAGCTCTGTCTTTGAGAGTTTCTAATTTGGTGTGTTTTTCTGCTCCTGCTGTAAGTGACTGTTTAGCTGTCACTTCAGTTGCAGGTGTTACTTTAGCTTTACTTTCAGTGAGTCCCAGCTTCACCTTTGCTCCATCAGCAGGTCTAACTGTAGCTGTATCAGCTTTACCTGTCACTACCTGATTTGCTCCTATTTGCTGATTGGCTCCTATGAACTGTTCTTCGGCCTCTGTGTGAACGTCTCCAATCCCGATGTGTCTTACTGAAGAATCTCGACCTTCCGCTATGTTCTTTCTTCTAGACTTTGTTGTAACTGTGTGTTTTTCAATTGGAGTGATTCTAATAGTGTTGTCAGCAAGTGTTTCAATCTTGGACTTACTTTCTTTAATCTCTTCATTTCCATCTAATTTCTGCCTATCATCTTCTGTGGATTTGTCTTTCATATAAAATTCACTTTTTCTTGATGGAATTTCTTTCTCAGGATAATCTGGGAAAATATACCTCAGTTGAGGCTCTTCTGCAGTTGATTGTTTTTCATGTGCTACATCCATTACAGGGGTCATTGAAGCCTTTCTTTCTATTTGTTGCTGCTTTGTATTGACAGTAAGAACATTGTCTTTAATCATTTCTGTTTTAGACTGAATGCCTTTGTCTGCAGTCTGTTCTTGGTCTTTCAGATAATCCGGTTTCTTTGTAATAATATATTTAACTTCCTGAGGTCTTTGTGAATGGTCTCTGACAACCTGCTTTGCTGTAGTATTTTCTCTTACCAGTGTTTCTTCTATTGCATTTTGTCTGCATGCAACTTTTTTAATTTTTAATTGACTTGGGAGTTCTTTATCTGCAATCTCTTGCTTCTCACTTACATTTTCCTTTACAGATTCAGGACTTTGTAATTCACCGATGTGCTCTTTACTAGATGCAACTCTTTGAACAGAGTCTACCTTTAAATCTCCATCTTTATTTAAAAAATATTTTTCTAATGCAAACTCCATCACAGGTGAAACTGAAATTCCTCTCTCAACTTGTTCTGTTTCTATTACTTTAAGTGGAGTGACCTTTCTAAGTTCATCGTTAATAACAGTCTTTGACTGCAGGTCTTGAAGGGAAACCTTTGTACCGTTTTCTGTCTTCTCTTTCAGGGATTTGGATTTCTCTGACTGAATGTACTTTGTATCTATTTCTGTCTTTGTTTCAGTTTGCTTTGGCTTGTGTTCAAACTCTAGAGCAGTGGTGGTTGTGTCTGTTATACATTTCTCAGGAGTTTTTTGCACCATCATAGAGTACTCATATTTTTCCTCTGATTCAGATGCAACTTGGGCCTTTTGTTCCTGTTTGTCAGGTAATTTCTCTCTGATGGGACTGAAATCTGTTTTCTCTTGAACTAAATCTATCCCTGGCTGCACGTCTGCAGTAATGCCTTCCATTTTCTTCAAAGACTTGTTTCTTTTTAGAGAAATCTCATCCAGTGCACTGACTTCGACTTGCTCATTAGGTGTGACATAGAGCCTGAAAATATCTGATTTTACGTGGCCATCTTTGCCTATCTTAGATCTTTCAGATGCAACCTCCATCACAGGTAGCACTGAAACAATTCTTTCAACGTGTTCCTGTTTTGAATCTATTCCATCAAGTGGAGTTACACTTCCATATTTATCTTTTACAACAGCAGTCTTAGACAGTACGACTTCTGAAGATAATTTTGTGCTTTTGCCTGACCTCTGCCCTCTCTCGTTCACGGATTTTGACGTGCTTGACGGCAGATCGTTGGTTTTAGTCTCTGATGTTTCGTCAGACCTCGGATGTTCTTTAGCTGCTTCTTTCTTCATTTCAGGTTGTGTCTGTCTAGTCTTCATTTTAGCAGTTACAGAAACTTTCTCTTCTAAAACGTCTTCTGGTTCAGCTGCTGTTGAAATCTTTCCTTTAATTTCAGATTTCTTTGGTTTATCTATTGATTCCTTCATCTTGACTTGTTCAACTATAAAATGTCCAGTATCTGATACAGAGTCTCCATCTTTGCCTATCTTAGATTTTTCAGATGCAACCTCTAACATTCTCTTGAACTGATCTCCTGATTCTGGTGATTCAGATTTAGTAACACAGACATCGTTAGCTGTCACTGTCTTGGACTGGTTCTCTCCTACAGTTGGTTCTTTATATGTTTTTTCTGGTAAAACTGCAAAAAAATCATTTTTTTCTTGCACTGCAGTTGTAGGGGATTGGTCAGTTTTGTGAGTTCCAACTAATTTGCTGGAAATGGCTTCGACTAGAGAAGTGCCACCAAACTTCTCCATTCTTTCTTCCAGCTCAGGTTTCTTTTGTGTTTCAGTTTGTTCTTGCCTTTTCTTCTCTTCTAGAAAACCAGATGCATTTGTTTTGTCTTTCCTTATCTCCCTCATTGTCTTCCTTTTTTCAGTCATCTCTGACGAGTTCTCTCTTTTTGTTGTCTGTGTCCTATCTTCCTTTAGACGAATGGTTTCAAACTGGATCTTGTGCTCTAATCCTGCTTCTCTGTCATTAATGATTGCTTTGGTTTCACCATAATTTTCATACTCTGCTGAAGGATTTGGCTCTGTAGCTATCACGTTAATTTCTTCCTGCTTTTTTATCTTCTCCTTCATTTTGTACTGATCTGGGACATTTGTTGAAGGTTTCCCGTAACCTGCTTCTTTAATTTCAGCTACTTTTTGCATCTCCTTCAGGAATGCTGGTTCCTTTTGAGTGCTGTCCCCCCCATCAGCAATGGCAAATTCAGTTTGTCTGATTTCTGACAGGTTACCCGGGAAAACCTCCAGTTCGTCAGACATTTCCTCGATCACGGCAGTAACTGAAAACTTTCTTTCAGTTTGTTTAGAAGCAGCAACTTTAAAGGTTTTGTCTTTAACTGAGCTAATCTTTAATGGGTCCTTTTCAACTATAATATCTTGAGCTTTCGTAATTTTCTGCTTCTCTGATTCTCTCCCTGCTTTATAAATTTCCACATCAACAACGGCAGAGAGTTTTTCCAATGTTCCTTCTTCATTAGGACTTAGATTTTTCGTTTTGTCCTTACTAGTGATTGCTATTGACGGACTTTGTTCAATTTCTGTCTTGTTAGCTTTGCAAACTATTTCTCTTGTCACCTTTGGGGACATGATTTGCTTCTGAGTAATGCTCTCTGAAGCTGGTTTAAAGTCATGCTCTTGAATTTTTGCAAATTTGTCAGGAGCTACTTCTTCTTCCAAGTACTTAGAGGTTTCCTCTATTAAAGACCTAACGGCAAGGTTCCTCTCAGTTTGTTCTTGTGTTGTTTCCATCACTTTGAGAGGTGTAACTTTAAAAGTCTCATTTTTAATTTTGCAGACCTTCAACTGGTCTTCTTCAACTAAAATTCCTTGACTTTTGGTAAATTTCTTTTCTAGCAGTTGTTGAGCTGTGCTCGCTGTTCTATCGACGGTGGCAGCATCTGTGACAAATTCGTTACTTCTATCCTGTTTTTCGGGGGTACCCATCACAGAGCTTTTCATCAAAGGTGTATCTATAGCTTTTCTTTCAACCTGTTCATTTCTGCTTGGTTTCTCCTGATTATTGGAAGTGGCAATTCCATCTGAAACTTTGTCAGATTTATGTAATATCTGGCAGCTTTCTTTAACTCTTTCTGCTTTCTTTAGGGACTTGTTCTTGGACTCGTTCACCTCCTGATTGTCTCCAACTTGTGCTATCACTGATTCCTCATGTTTTATGGCTGGTTTGAGTTTTGGCTCATCTGTTCTGCCTGTTCTCAACTGAACGCTATCAAATCCTATATTTGCTTTTTCAGTCTGTTCATTTAGTTTCATGGATTGTAGTTTCTGTTTCTGACCCTCCTCTGACCTTTGTAATTTTCCATGTAGTTCAACACATTCTCTAACGTTTTGATCTGTGATGTTTTTCTTCAGACTTTCTTTCTTTGTTGACAATTTCTTGTCTAATCTTTTCTCTTTTAAATGTTCGATGTTTTCCTTTTGCATTTTTTTACACTGAAGACATTCAGGGTGAATTTCTTCAACCTTATTTTCAGGCAGTAATTCTGTTGACTGAGTGTGCTGTGCAACCATCCATTTATCTGATTTCGTAGGCGATGTTTTGTGGGTGGCAGTGATCTTTGTCTGTGATTTGATGTCCTTCAGCCCACCCTCAGAGTCAAGCAGTGCAGGCTTTGAAGAGACATTTTCTGCTGGCCTAAAAAGCTTTAAAGAATCAGTTTCTTGTAATTTTGAGGATGTTTCACCAGTTTCAACCTGTAAATGTTTTTCTTCTTGGTCATTTAAGCTCTTCTGGAAACTGCTTTTTTCTAATGGCTCACCTCCTGTCATTCTAGATAAATCTCTTTTACTAATTGGTAATTTAGTTTTATCTTTCACAGTTTCTGTATCCTCTTTTTGTGCCTTGAAACCACCAGTAACAGAAATATTGCCGTGTATTTCAGACACTTCCTTGGGTGCTTGTAAAGTTGTTAAAATCTCTTCTTGCAGCACAGATTTAATATTTTTTCCTAGAATGTCTTTATTGTTTGATAGGGATTCATCTTTTTTCTCTTCTCTTTCCGTGTTCGTCTCCACAGAGAATGATGCTGATATTAAATCCTTTTGGCCGACTTGAGCTCCTGCTCTGTTCATCTCCTTTAAAAGACCAGCAGTGGCTGCTGACATTGGAAGATTTAAAAGGTGTGAACAGAAAGCACCATGAAGCGGTGCCAAGAGATTAGGGGGGAGAAAATACAGACACAACAATTTGGAGTTAAAGAAGAAGACTCAGGCACAATAAGGGGCATCAGGAGCTGAAAACAAAAGACAGGAAATGTGCTGTCATTGTACCTCTCTCTCGTCTTTTTCCTTTTGCTGCAGCTTCTTTCTCAGCTGGCAAAGCATCAGGAGCAGCAGTGGAAATCTGGTCTTCTGTTTATTTAAAAAAGAATCAGTTTTTATTTCAAGCAAGGCATCAGCAACTTTTACTAAACAGAGGACGGGAAAAAAGAAATGAAAAAAGACCAATTATGTGAGTTGAAGAGAGGTTTACAAAATGAGGTTGATTATGGCCTCAAACTGAAATGATGACCTTTGGTGGTCGACTAAGCATAAAGAAGAACAAAGAGTGCAGCAAACATGGAGTCAAATTACAGATTAAGAATAAAATGATGAGATTTTTGCCTGGTACCTCCAGAAGGTTTTTGTGAGGGCATCCTTTTCCTCTCTTCTGGTTTTAATGGCACTGTTGTCTGAACAGTGTCCACAGATAAAGGTTCTTCTGTTTTCTTAGTGTCCACTCTCTGATGGGCGAGCTCTTTGGGTTTCTCTTCTGTCTTGTATTCCACTTCAGTTTCTGCAGCAGCGGACTCAGCTTCACCCTCCTGTTCCATCGTTTTTGGCTTTCTCATTCCAGTATCTGTTACTGGGTGTTTTTCAGCAACCTTCTCTATTTCTGCATCAACCTTCTCCTCACGTTGAATCTTTTTCTTTTCGGCTACCTTCTGAGTTGTGACAGGTGGTTTAACCTGTGTTCCCTCTGTCCTGCTCCCTTCCCTGATTTTCACTGCAGTGGGAATCATTTCTGCTCCTTTAGCTTCAGCTGTGACTTCACTCGGCACAACTGTCATCCCTGCAGCTTTCGTGCTGTGTATTTCTTGTGGAATCACTGATAATGAGTTAACATCATAATCAGCCGTTTCCTTAAAGGTGGCTTCAGCTGAATATTTTGTTTCCACTTCCAAACTTTGTTTTCTTGCTTCTGTGGTAATAACTGAGGAAGCTTTCATTGTCCCCAATGTGATATCTTTCAGTGACTCCTCTGATTTTTCTGTGGGTTCGGTTTCAGTGCTGATCCGTCTACTTTCAGGCCCAACACCTGTTTCGTGTATGGAGATGGTTGTTTTGTCTGTTTGGTGGACGACTGATGTGCTGTCTTTCCGTTCGTCAGACATTTTCTTTGTTGGTGACTCGATTGTCTTGACAAAATACTCCTCTCCAGTTTTTTCTTTGGTGAGTTTATCTTGCAGTATTGTGACTCTCTGGTTAGTTTCCTGGACTAAAACTACAGCTTCAAGTTTTTTCGGGGTGCCTTTTTGTTTAGTCACACTGCTTTCTTTCGCCTTTGAAGCATCACTCCCAGATATCTCATCTATCAGTTCGGATCTTTTGTCTCTTTGCCTCTGCTTTTCTGCTGCACTTAGCACATCTATTTCTGATAACACCACAATTGTCTGGCTCAGAGGAGGCACATCTTCATACAATACTTCAGCGTGTTCTTCCACTACACTTTCATGCTCCCAGAACTCTTCTGTGGAAGGCACTTGTTCTGTAACGTAATACATTTCCTGTATCTTCTGAGCTCCCTTCCTTTTCCCTTTTCCTTCCTCAATCTTCACAACACTCACATCTGCTAGATGTTTCAAGAGGGGTTGAAGAACAGGCGTCATGTGGCGGCGCCAAGATTTGACAGCAAAACACAAAGACAAGCATCAGTGTTAGGAGACGACACAGAGGTGAAGAGGCAAATGCTTTAGGTCACAATCCAGTTGTTGTGTCAAGCATTAGAGAATAAAATGTGTTTAAGATCCATTGTGTACCTTTGGCAGAAGGAGAGCTTATTTTCTCCTGCTCAGCTTCTGGGTAAAGAATCCTCTCAATCTTCTTAGCTTCCATTTCTATTAGACAGTGAATCAAGTTTTGTTCCAAGATGGTGAAGAAATTCATTTTGAAAGAGAAAAATTGAGACAGTTACAAACGTACAGAAAGAGCATTAGATAACACAAAAAAGCACCAGGCAGATATGTGAGCCATAACATCTACTGTAGACTCATTACTGAGGTCAAATTAGTACATTTATGTTATCTCACTTTTTCCGATGTTCAAAGAAGCTCTGCACAAACAAAAAGCTTTGAAATGGCTGAATTAAAGCCGCAGTAAAGATCTAATGAATTCGATTACACTGAGAACTTATTTGATATTTTTACCTGCTCAAGATAAAGGGTTGTAAAAGATATTAAAGAATCAGAGTCATTTCTGAGAATAAGTGTTGAGATTCTGGCTTCAGTTTGTTTGATGTGTGCTCACGCATGCATAACGAAGATACAAGGAAAGACAGAAAGAGGTGAGAGCTGCTGTACCTTTGGGAAGAGTTTCTTCTACCTCTTGTTTAGGTTTGGCCTCAGGGACCTTATCAGATATTTTATCTGGGGTCTTTATGGAAACTGTTTTATCTGTTAGCTTCTTAGACGTGCGCTCAGGTTTTACTTCCTCAGCGATCACAGATGGCTTCTTCTCAGTGACCTCCTGAGGAAGTTTTACAGGCTCCTCTGGGACTTTTTCCACAGCTGGCTTTTCTGGTTCTTTCTCAGGTACTTTTTCCGGCACCATCTTTGGAATTTCCCCCACACGTTTCTCAGGTTTCAGTACTTTCTCTGAGACCTTCTCAGGGCTCCTTTCCTTCACTTCAGCTTTGCCGGGAGAGCGTCTCTCAGGTATGGATTCAGGTATTTTGTCAAGGAGCTTCACAGGTTCAACAACCTCATCAAACACCTTCTGACAAACGCTTTCAGGTACGGGTTTAGGTTTGGGCTTCAAAGCTTTAAGAGGGTTTGACACAAGAACATGCACAAGACAATGAGGAACAGAAAACGTGCTCTCCAAGAAGAAAGGACATATTTATTCAAATGATCTTTGGTAAGCTGAGAAGAGCTCACGAAGTCATTAAAACCCAAAAGGGTCACTCTATAGAGAATAATATACGATAAGGACATTTTATTGCGTTGATTTTATTGCCCAGCAATTAAACATCTAATTTTTTTTGCAGCGCAAATTTTCACCTTTTTTATCTGGCAGTGGAAACCATCAGAGAAAGATGAAATATCAGCAAAGTTGAATCTATCCTGTGATCTGAGTTTAGTCTGAGTTTATGAGCATTTTTTAACTTAAACTAACTAAAACCTCAACTTTTGAAAGAAACGTCACATGTGAAACATAAAAGTACCTTTCTCTTTCTTGGTTGCTTCTTCTTTAGTAGGAACAGCAGCAGCCTCTGCTGTCTTGGCTGCTTTTGGAGGCTCAGGTATTTTTTCCTCCACGAGAACTTTAAAGAGTACCATTGACATATATTAGAAGCCTTTAGAGTTTCATTAAAGATAGACAAAATCAATCACTCTATCGAGTGCAGGACAAGAATTATCACAACAGGCAGCAGCAGCAGCGTGCAGCCCCATCATCACATCACAGTAACTGTGAGCAAGAGGTTAGACGTTAGCCGCACAAGCTACAGAAGCTGAAGAGTTTGAGGTGAGTACAAGAGTTTAGGTTTACTGAAGTTGTAGAAGTTAGACGTTGTAGGATTACTGAAAGCGGAATGATCTTCCGGTACCTTTAATTCCCACAGGTTTCTTCTGTGGCGCTTCTTCCTCTCTCTCAATCTTTTGTGGTTGTGTAAGTGGGGGTGGGGGTGGGGGGATTGGAGCTGAAACCTTCTCCTTCTTTTCTGGTTCTTCTGATGCTTTAAAAGAACATACTGTTTTATTATTATTATTAATAATAAAATGTAGCTACATATTCAGTCAGCAGATACTGTTGCTGCTAGTAATGGATGCATGTGTCATCTAACAATAAGACACAAATATAACACAGGGAATTTGTGGAGTCCAAAGGTTAAAGAAGTGAGATATTTGTTTGCACTAATGTAACGACACCTCAGATGAATTAAAGATGGACAGCGGAGTTAAGAAGATTAAGAAAACACCAGATTAAGAAAAGCCACATCTCAACCAGAGATATTGTATACCTTTCTTCGTAGGTTCTTTTGGTGCCGGCGTTGGTTCTGGTTTGGTCACTGGGGCTTCAGGTTTTTTCACCACAGGTTCAGGTTTGGGAACCACCGCGGGCTCTAACTGTGGTTCTGGTTTTGTTAAAGAAGGTTTTATTTTTTCTGGTTGTGACTTGGTTTCTGCTGGCTCACGCCTGGTCTTTGATGGCGCTGGTTTTGCAGCTTCTTCGGGAACTTAAAGCAACATTTATATTGGTTTAGGTAAGGCAAAGACAGTCAAAGACTCTGCTTCCACTCTTGAAGCTAAACAAATTGTTAAGACATCTTAAAACTTAAGATAGAAACAAACATACACAGACAACACAAACATCCAACCAAAACAGGAAATACCTTTGGATAGTGGCTTAGCTTTGGACTCCGGCTCAGGGATTTCTCCAGTTTTAACTTTGGCCTCCTCTTTGGGCACTTGTGTAGGCTGAGGCTTTGGTTCTGGTTCTGCTTTTGGTTTGGGCTTGGGCTTGGGCTCAGGCTCAGGCTTAGCTGCAGGTGCCACTATTTTGGGCTCTGCTGGTACCTGAGGCTTGGGTTTATCTTCAAGTGGGTAACAAACAGTAGCTGTTAGGATTAAGTTGGGGCTGAATTTATAATTCAGCAAACAGTGCTTCAAAGAATAAGATGATGAAAAGTGATGAAGAATGATAATAGAAATAGTATGAAAAAACAGATAGTGGCAAAGAGCAAAAAGAAGCATGAAGGTTACAATAAAGTCAGACTGACTCAAAGTGGTGAGAAACTACATGGTGTTGAGCACAGCTGATAAGAAACGTTAAACAACATAAAGTACCTTTCTTTGGCTCTCCGGGCTTCGCAGCAGGTGGCGGGGGGGTAGGCAGCTTCACTTCCTCTGGTTCTTTTAAAAAAAACATTCAAACACACAATAATTAAATGAGACAACAAATAGAAGAAAACTGGATCATGACAAATATAATGAGGGGTGCCAAGCAGCGAGAAGTAACAGTTGGTAGGAAACAAGTTGTGAGCACAGCGGGAAAAGGTGTTGAGCTCTGCCAGTGTAGTCACACCTAATTGCTTGTGCGTCTGCAGCGAGGAGTCCAAGGTTTGGTGTTGATAGGAGAAAACCTTGCTGAGAAATAAGCTCAGTATCTTTTTGCTGCAGGCAAATGCTTTTGCAAACCAAAATGAAATGCGATAACTTTTGTGAGGCTTGCTCTGAAGATCTTATATACCAAGCTTTGTGAAAATGATTTGGTTTGGCTTTGATAGATTAAAGCTAAATATAAGCTCAGTTCCTGTTTGGTGACTCTGCCACCGATTTTGATTGGCTCCTCCAGGCGGGCACTTTGGAAAATCAGAAATCCATCTGAGAACTTTTCTGAGTCTTGGCCTGAAGATAATCTGAGTCAATTTTGGTGAACGTTGGACAAACTTTGTAACATGTGAAAAAGTTTGAAAGATTTCCATAAAATCCAAAATGGTAGAAAATCACATCACAGGATGTTGAACTCGGCTAGATCCAAGGATTCCAAAGGTATCTTGACTTCCAAAATCAGGCACACAGGTCACAAGTTACAGTTGCAAATGCAAGTGCAACTTTGCCACAATGGTGGCGCCAGAGTGCTAAAGGTAGTGGCACATAACTTGGTGAAAATGATAATGAGACTGTCTGGAGAACGGCTGCCAAATTTCACAACTTTTGACCAGACAGTTCTAGGGGCTGCCACAGACTCCCATCGGAGAGGAAAAGGTGATGATGATGATGATGATGATGATGATCTAATAAGAACAGCTTCACTGTTTGGCCCCCAGTTACACATGTGGATCCAAGGACCATACTATAGGACCATCAACAAAGATGGTGAACGTTCAAAACAGACTGCTTAGAAATCAACCATTCATACCTTTGGCAACAGGAACATCTTTTTCTGGGACTGAAACCACAGGAACCTTCTCCTCCACTGGCTTTCTGGCCTCTGGCACTTAAATTAAATGGTGAAAATTGTGTAAAAGCAAAGTTATAGCAACAGCAAAGAAGTTTAGGCAGTAAAAGACACATAGACACAGTCAATACAGCAGATCTGTTTGAAAAGTGTAAAAACAAGAAAGCTAGAAATGAAATCAATAAGCATTTACATGCCAACATCTACATTATGTTGGTACCTTTCGGTTGCGATGGTTCTTCCACAGCTGGTGTCAGCTGCTCTTTAGGCCTTTCCTCAACTTTGTGAAATTAAAAGACAAAAATGTTATTACCATCACAAGGGAGAGATATGCTGTGGATAACCAGGTGAAGCTGAATGCAGCAGAAGGTAACAAGGCATAAAATCTAAAAAACCATGAAAAGCCACTACAGTAGATGGTGCAGTAAAAGTACACAGTACACAGTAGTAGGTAGGACGTGAACTGCTCAGCTCTGTTGTACCTTTTGTTGGGATTTCCTCTCTCACTCCAGCTTCCTTTAGCTCCACTGTCTCCTCAATGGGAAGTTTTGCAACTGCTGGAAAACACACACACACACACGCACACACAAACACACATATCCGGGAACACTGTCAGTATCACAAAACATAAACTTTAAGTCTATATTTTCTTTCTGTTTCACTGATCAAATACTTTTGTTTTACTTGGTGTTTGTTTTTTGTTCACGGACTGAGTTTCTAGATAAGTTTAACTTAGTGTTTGGAAATAAGTCAGTGCAGTGTAACTTCTTTGGTCATTAATAATGTGTGTTGTGTTTTTAAACAGGCGTTGAGTTCAAACTTAAACTGTACAAAATAGCCTGATAGTAAGCAGAATGATAACAGTGCACAGCAGTGGATTTGTGATAAGAAATTAAAAGTTTTAGAAGGTCAGCAAAAACCAAAAGCAGATGTTAAAATGCAGTTAAGGAATCAAATCAGTTATTAAGGAAAGTAAGGACAAGGAATAGAAAAAAGAGGCATGCAAACACAAATACATAATACAAGAAAAAAACAACAACACAGATTTCAGAAATAAAGACAAATGTCAAGACAGTGGCACAAACCCGCATAGTTATCATCAGATAAACAATGTCCGTCCTGTGCTATGGCGACATAATACCTTTGATTGTGGACACCTGCTGTGTTACTGTCTCTTCTGTCCAGCTCTTAGACTCAACTGAAAGGCGTGAAAACCACAAAAGTGACAGAAGACAACAAACATAATTAGCATAATTAGTAACATAATTTCACATTTAAGGTGCCTTCTGTTATCCTTGAGATTGTTCACAAACATTTTGATTTCAATATGATTTAGAATGGGCTAAACACAATCTAAAGACACAAAATCACAAAAAAAGACGTCAAAGGATGCTTATTGTGCTGTTATGACTGTCAATCAAATCCCTGATTCCAGTACAGAGAAACTGTGACATCTGCTGGTGAAAGCAGACAATGAAAGTTCTGCTGATCTTAGTACAATATTGCAGAAAAATATTTCAGTATACCCACATTAACACAAATCTCAAGTTAGGAATTTCTTCAAATTATTCTTTTCTTTTTTTGGACCTGTGATATACATATTTCCATTTTTTCCATATTATTTTCATTATTTATATATAAATAGATAAATAATGTTCCCCAAGAAAAAAATCATGATTGAAAACAAAAATGTTTGGCTGGTTAAGCCCACACATGCACAGGTAAAATAGGGCTCTATAAAGGCCATGCTATAAAAAAAATCAGGTGGTGATATGACGCTCGTATAGAAATATTGTCCAATCAAAGGCCACCCCCTCCTAAAGTGAGCTTTTTGTGGATTACCACAGACAATACACATTCTGTGAGAATCGGTAGTTTCAGTCTTGCTGTTCTCAATACGTTATTCTACTTTTTTAAAAAAAGGAAAACTGATCAAGCTGAAATCTACGGTTAGTTGGGTAAGAACAAAATCATACCAGCTTCCTTATTATTTTATCCCCAGTGATTTGTGTGTTGTATTAAATGTACAAATTAAAGTGTATATAAGATACACTGTAACTCATCGTTTATTCAGCAGATGTCAGAGTTCAACCAGATTTTTGTTGACAGCCATTAACCATTCTTTGTACCTAAATCTCACCATAAACGCTCAGTTATGTTTAATAACCCAGATTGACATATTTTGTGAAACAGCAACACAAGTAAAAGTTAGTGAGTGTGGCATCAAGATGGAAAACTGGATGGAAGTTATGGAGTGAAAAAAGAATACATCCTGAAACAGTGGACAGAAAGAAAGAAACAAGATCTATATGGATACAAATCAACAGGACAAACATGTCTATCGTTGGCAATAAAAACCAACCTTGGCCAAACAAAGATAAGTCAGACAAAAAGATGATGAATACAAGAGTCAGAAGTGGGTAAATTTGCATGCAGAGACATATACAATTCAATTAAGCATTAATTATCTTCATTACAACAAAGCCACACAATTTATCCTTTTATTTCAATTTTCCGAATTCTTATGTGCTAATTGCCTCTCGCTGTGACGTACGAAATAAAATAAATTTTAATGAGACTTTGGCTGAAAATCGTCAATACTAATAGTCACTGGTATTTCCTGCTCTGCTCAGATGGTTTGATGGTGATGGAAAACATTACTGCATGTTACACCTCTCTGCTCCGTCTCCACCGCTTCTTCATAGTGATATGAATGTTCAGCTGATTATGTTAAAGATAACAGTGTAGCTGTGCTTCAGTTATTCATCGACTGTTTTTATGACATGGATTAGTCTGTCAGTGACAGCAGTAAATAATGTGTTCATTCATTGTGAGTTTTCCTTCATTTATGTTTATACTTAAAATTGTTGTTAGTTCATGTTTGTTGTATGGAGGGTGTAAGCAGATGTAGGAGCATAAAACAAAGATTAAATACCTATATGTTCAATCTCCTCTTCATAATGATAGAATTCAACAGATTCTTTAAAAGACAAAAAAGTATAATGATCTTATTTGATTTGGGCCACAAAACCTTATTAATTAAGCTATAATTAAATTTCTTATAACAGAAACACTGTTGGTAGTGCCTTACCTTGAATTGCAACCGATGTAGGCACTTCGGGCCTCTGAACAGAGGAGTCTGGCATATCTACAGAATATGGTACCAAAATGTTTCTTTTGGTTTAGCGTGTAAAAAATGATTTCAAAAATACAAAACAGCTCTGTAAGTAGTAAGTGTAGGACATTTTGGAAAATCCTTTTGCTTTGTATCATTTGCCAGAGATCAAACAAATCTAGATAGCTGCAGTTCATCCAACCATCTATCATAATACTGTAGTACCACAGTTATACCGCATACCTCATTTGAAAGGGAATTTGTAATGCCATATCTGGCCCTTTAGCTATGTACCATAAGGTTAGCATAATGACGGCTTCCCAAATGTATGACTAAAATATCTTTTTCATTGTTGCACTGCTATCACGTGATGTTTCCACCACCTGGTCACCAGACTGCTGCAAATGTTACGAATACAAGCTGGCAGTGCCAATGTCCAAGATATGTTGACTGCACTTTTATAAAATGTTAGATAGTAATGACACGTGCGCCACAATATATACAATATCTGCACAGTGTATAAAGTACATATCAGGACAATGAAACAATAATAACAATCTGATCCTTATGTCTTAAAATGTGTAAATACAACCTCAGAGCAACAACAACATATTACGTCATGTTCTTATTCAACAAACATTTAGCTAAAATGCAGAAGCAGCATGTGAAAAAATAAAAGCAGAGGTTTTGGCAGTTTGCTGGTGTGCGTCTATATACAGCGATGATCTTTGAGAAGCAATTGTTGCTCCCAATCAATTTGTGAATGTTGATGGGCAAAGTAGGCTATAAGGCCATGTCCAAACAAGTTCATCAGTTTACAGTGAGAAAGGTTATTCACAAGTGGAAAGCATCCAAAGAAGTTGCCAGTAATCCCAGCAAATACCAAAGGTCAGACCCTGCAATGTCATCCATCCATTTTCTGATGCTTATCCAGGTCGGGGTCAAGGGACAGCAGTCTAAGAAAAGAAGTCCAGGCCTCCCTCAACCACCTCCTCCACCTCTGGTGGGATACTGAGATGTTCCCAAGCCAGCAAAGAGTCATAGTTTCCTGTCCTGGGTCTGGCCCAGGGCCCCCTCCCAGTAGCACATGCACAGAACACCTCACCTAGTAAGCGTCCAGTGTTTTGCAACCAGTGTAAAAACCATATTGTTCCTCCTGGATTTGATTTTTAACAAACAGACTCTCCTTCCCAGGTCTCCTTCTTAAAAAGGGGAACCATCACACCAGACCGACAATTCAGAGGCATCACCCCAGAACTCAGTGCAACATTGCAGAAGTGTGTCAACCAAGACAGCCCCACGAAACCAAGAGCCCTAAGGAACTCGAACCAGATCTCCTCCACCCTAATTACCTAACCTCACCCCTAGTGATGAGAGATATTCACCTCATCCGCACGCTCTGCTTCCTATACAAAAGGCATCAGTGGGATTGATGGGAACCTCAAGCAAGGCATGCAGCTGTAGTATTCCTTCCACCATTTGACTACATCTTCAGATGACGTCAGTAGCAACACATCCCCACTTTTACACAGTGTTAGTAAAGCACCACTCTCCTCTCCTGTTGGTTTGTCAGAATTGCTTCAAAGCTGACCAAAAATCTTGTTCCATGGCCTCAGTAAATTCGTAAATAGGATTCGGTGCTAGGTTGCATCACTGGTGAGGATGAAGCAGTCTACACGAGGGAGGTTGCCTGAATGAAACAACAAAGATCCATGTATAGATCAGTAAGATGGCCACAAAGGATCATGAGCTTAATGAGTCCCTCAGGTAAACCCGAGAGAGAAGAGGAGGAAGAACAGGAACCATCGTGGAAGGACAGGCCTCTACACAGCATGTACCACCGGCAGATCGAAGAAGTGGCTGATATAGAGAAATCCTACCAATGGCTGGATCTAGCTGAACTGACAGACAGCACAGAGGTACTAATCATGGCAGCACAGGAACAAGCTCTGAGCACAAAATCAATAGAGGCCGGGGTCTACCACACCAGGCAAGACCCCAGGTGCAGGGTGTGCAGAGATGCCCCTGAGACAGTCCAGCACATAACAGCAGGGTGCAAGATGCTCGCAGGCAGGGCATACATGGAACGCCATAACCAAGTGGCAGGCATAGTATTCAGGAACATCTGTGCCGAGTATGACCTGGAAGTCCTGAGGCAAAATGAGACACCCCCCCAAGGTTGGTAGAGAATGACAGCGCTAAGGTCCTGTGGGACCTCCAGATACAGACAAACTTGTGATGGCTAACCAACCGGACATCGTAGTGGTGGACAAGTAGAGAAAGAAAGCTGTAGTGATAAATGTTGCAATAGGCCTCAGACAGACGAGAACAAAGATATCTGGCCACAATCCACAGCCCCATGTTTGGTGAAAACCAAAGACAGCATATTGGAACAAATACCTCCTGCCATATGGCGGTGGAGGGGTGATGATTTTGGACGATGATTTGTTTTGCACCCATGGGACCTGTGCACCTGGCAGTCATTTGAGTTGAAATTAAACTCCTCTGTATATTAAAGTATTAATAAAGCATTGTACAGTCAGAAGTGAGGCTATTTGGCTGATGTTGGGTCATGCAAGAAGAAATTCCTGCACAATGATGTGAGAGAACTATTAAGTCCTGCAGAAAATGATTACTTCAAGTTAATGCTGATAAAGTGGTCCCTCAAGCTGAAATCATGGGTGAACTGAGTTCTTGCTTCTGAATTTTGGCTTAGTTTTATAAATAAAGAAACAATGTAATATGCTATGTGTTGATTTTCACCTGATGGTGTATTTAACTCATTTTAGAACCTGGAAAGGCCCAGATGATTTTTTTATATGTGAATTTATAAAAACCTAGAATTGATCGAGAGAATGGTGGACTGTGTCCATATGTGACTGTAATAAAGAGTGACAGCAAAGATGTTTTTCCAAAGATGTCACTCAGAGTCTTGAAAATAAAAATACTTACCAATGGGTACCATTGCTAATTCAATTTCTGTAAAAAAGTGGAAGAATTAACAAAGTGTTAAACACTTAAACAGACAAAAGCTGAACAGAAGCATAAAAAGTGCTGTCTGACTAGGAACTGTACCTTTGCCAGACAAATAAAGCTCAGCTGTGCTCTTAGCCTCTCCTCTGGGTTCCAACCTTACAATCACTGAGTACACGCCTACATGGAATTAGTAATGATGTTTAATACTCAAGTCTCAAAAAACAATGAGGAAAAAATAGGACTTTGTGTTGAGCCTTTGGAACTTGATGGCACGCTACACACCTTCATCTTCAATGGTCACATTTCGAATGACCATGAAATGTCTTCGGCCCTCGCTTCTGAAGTTATACTTGGGGCTCTCTTTCAGTTCCCAGGTGTCTTTATACCATGAAACGATAGCATTGTCGAAGGACACTTCACACTCAAAGGTGGCTGACTGCCGCTCGTTGACTTCAATGTTGTGGATGCGTTTGGTGAAATGAATTTGTTCAGCTAAAAAAATGATAA
>VUQK01014630.1:46696-92913 GCA_015106715.1 Bujurquina vittata
AGAAAAAAAAGTTTTATTAGACTTAAATAATTCCTTTTTTTTTTTTTTTTTTTTTACCTTTGACAGTAACTTTGGCTTTGCAGAATTCGCTGCCAATGTCATTGGTAGCCTTGCAGAGGTAGTCGCCAGCGTTGTTTCTGGAGACTGCGCTGATCTCCAGACATGCTGTCCCATCAGAAAAGCTGATTTTAGTGTTGCCGGCTGATGTCAACTCCTTCCTGTCCTTCATCCACTGGATCTTTAGAGGAGGAGACCCACAGACATGGCACCTGAGATTCAGCTTCTCACCCTCATCCACAGTCGCTGGTTTCAGGGGTACGTCAAACACAGGGGGCTTCTTGGCCTCTGCAAGAGAGATAAGACTCTCAGTGCTCAGGTTCATGAACTTTGTAAGAAAATCTGAAGACCTTTAAACAAAGACCAAGACTCTTTGTTTCAATTAGAAAAACCTTCACAAGTTAATTCAACACCAAAAATATAATACTGCCTCAAAAGTGACTAAAAGTAGAAATAATATTTATCAGAACTGTTTAACCAACAGTCCAAATGATCAAAGATTCTCACTTTTACATGATATTTAACAAAGAAAAGAGGAAAACCTGAGACTTTGGTAAGCATAAAACGCTCAAATTCATCAATTTGGCAAGACAGCTCGTCATTAATTATTGCTGCGGAGGCCAACATTTCTTAAACTCACCTGAGATGCCAACAGTGATGTCACAGGAGGCTCTTCCAGCTTCATTAGAGGCGTGGCATGAGTACCTTCCACTGTCACTCACTTGGCTGTTCTTAATGCACAGCACTGCCACGTTACTCTTAAAGCTGATGTCGTACTTGTCCGAGCTGCGTATCTCCATGTCGTCTTTGTACCAGGTGACTGACAGGGGCTGCGAGCCGGAGACTCGGCCCTCAATCTTCACCAGCTTGCCCTCCATGTCTTCGATGTGCTCTGAGGGCTTTTTGGTGAACACCGGAGGGTTTTTACGCTCTGGAAACAAAAGAAGAACGTGAGAATGAGGACAAGAGTAGCAGCTTTCACACACACACACACACACACAGGTGCCCCAGGGTCAAATACCTTTGACCGTGATATCAGAGGAACAAGAGTCCTTCCCCATGTCGTTGGAGGCATGGCAGAAGTATTTCCCTGTGTCGGCTTTATCGGCCTTCAGAATGGTCAGGTGAGGTGTGTTATCCACACAGCTGATTTTATAATTCCCCCCAGAGCGGATATCCTTGTGGTCTTTGGACCATGTGACTTTAATAGGGGTGGAGCCAGTCATGTGACATTCCAGCTCAATGCTGTCCCCCACTGTCACCTCCTGTGGTGACAACTTCCTGTCAAAGACCGGAGGGTATCTGGGCTCTGCAGGTTGGCAAAAGAGTGAAAAGAAGATCAGACAGCAAACTTTACATAGGCATAATTAGACAGTTTGGGCCTCAGTCAGCTTCACACCATCTGATAATTTGAATAAGTAGTGAGAGTGGACTCATTGGGAGTGGATGTGAGCAAAAAAGGCCAGTTTAAGTCACTCGGGATCTATAAAGAGATCACAACCAGCAGGTTGAGAAACTCTGCTTCACAATTTCACACTAAATAGAATATTTTTTTATTTTTCTTAGTCCAAAGTCAGAGCCAAGAACCTCAAAACATCACATTGATTGCGTCATCAAAATCCTGCAGATTAGATTAGATTAGCATCTTGACTCAAACACAAACAGACCTTGCAGGGTGAGCTTGGCTCTGCAGGAGGTTGAGCCCACACTGTTGGTGGCCGTGCAGGTGTACTCCCCAGAATGCCTCATCTCACTGTTGTTGATTTGCAGAACAGCTGTGTTATCATCATAGAGCATGGAGAACTCATCGCCCTGCCTGAGAGGTTCGCCATCTTTCAGCCATGATACCTCGATGGGCAATGAGCCGGCAATGCGGCATTCAAAGCGAACTGGCTGGCCCTCAGTCTGCTGTAGGCTGGTGATCTTCTTTGGGAAGGACGGTGGTGTTTTAGCCTCTGAAAAAGGTAAAGACATGACAGTTTATTTGTCTGAATAACCTGGTATTATGGTAGAAATGCAGTACTCTGGAAAGCAGAACTAGGTTTTACCGAGCACGTTGAGTCTGCAGGTGGAGGACGCAGAGCCAATTGTGTTCTCCGCCTTGCAAGTGTACTGTCCAATATCAGACTTGGTGGCTTTACTAAGCTTCAAACAGGCAACGCCCTTTGAGTACTCCAACTTACAGGTGGGGCTAGACCTGACTTTGCCGTCAGCTTTGAACCAGGACACCTTGATCTCAGGTGTGCCTGCTACCTGACATTTCAGGCACACAGCATCTCCAGCTGTCACCTCCATGAGCTCCAGCGGCTCAACAAAGTATGGTGGCTCTGTGTGTGCAAATACCAGAAAGCATTATCACAAAGACATCTGCTGGCCACTGTATGGGCTTCAAATTACAACCTTCCTTTTAATTTTGCCAATTAAAAGGAAGGACTTGCTTAAGGAGGAGAGCTAAAAAGGTTTGCTTTATATGATGAACTGAAATCATAAGATAAATATGGATATTTCTTTTTGCCTGCAAATAATGCCAAACAAGTTTTAGTGATAAATTTCAAATGCCACGAGATTATGTGTAATTAGGTAATATGTGGCACAGTTTTAAGTTGTAAATCTTGTAACTATTCAGTTTATGTTGCTGTGGAATAATATGGTTTGCTTCTTTTATTGCAGCTTTATAATTTCACAGCTTCATTTAATATTCAGATTTACTGCACTATGAGTTAGTATTAAATATAAAATACATACATCATCTCTGATGAATGAACATAAACAGAATTGCTTGAGTGATTTGTACTAACCGAGAATGGAAACCAGGGCCTCACACGCGTCCTTCCCAGCATCATTGCTCACTTGGCAGCAGTATTTTCCTGCAGCCTCCTTGTCATCTGTGCTGAGACATTCCAGGATACAGGAGCTTTCTGTCGTGATGATGTTGTATTTGTATGAAGCAAAGATCTGCTGGCCATCTTTGTACCAGTTCACTGTGATCATGGGGGTACCCGTGTACGCACACTCCAGAGTTAAAGGTTTGCCCTTCTCAACTGACATGTCCCTCAGCTTCTTTGAGAAAGCTGCTGGTTCTGAAAGACACGCAAAAATCACATTTAAAATGAGGGAAACAAACTTGCAGCCTATTATAATTCACTAATTAATGTTGTAGAGTTTTGTTATTGTGTGTCAGTGCTGTAAAAAAGTATTTTCCGCCTTCCTGATTTCTTATTTTTCTGACCATGTGTCACACGTTTCAGATTTAAAATTTTTTTTTAATATTAGACAAAGATAACCTGAGTAAATTCAAAATGCAGTTTTTAAAGAATTTAATCTACTACTACTACTACTACTACTACTGTGTGAAAAAGTAATTACACCCCCCTCATTAAATGATGAATTAATCGTGCTTAAGCACATTTTTTTTTTTTTGAAGGCTAAGTTCAATTTTATCAGCCAAACCTGTTGAATCAAGAAATCACTTAAAGAAAAGCTGGCTGACAAAGTGAAGTTGGCAGATGAGCCTGGTTCTGCTGGAGGTTTCTTCCTGTTAAAAGGGAGTTTTTCCTTCCCACTGTCGCCGAGTGCTGCTCATAGGGGGTCCTTTAGACAGTTGGGTTTTCTCTGCAGTATTGTTGGGTCTTACAATACAATGCGCCTTGAGGCGACTGTTGTGAATTGGCGACTGTATGAATTGAATTGAATTGAAAGATCTCCAAAAGCAACACATCAGGCCACAATCTAAAGAAACAGCTGAGGAGCAAACTCATTGACATCTATCAGTCTGCCAAGGCTTTGGGCCTCCAGCAAACCATGGTGAGAGCCATGATTGACAAATGAAAATCAGCAGTGAAACTTCTCAGGAGTCACCAAAATGTGCTAAGAGCTCATAAAGGACTCATCTAGGAGGTCACAAAAGAACCCAGAACAACATCTAAAGACCTCTAGGCTTCATTTGCCTCACTTAAGTTCAGAGTTCACAGTTCAGAAATAAGAAAAGAGACAAAAACTGAACTTTTTGGCAGGTTTGAGTCCTGTTACATCTGTACACGGAGGTGCTGGTCAGAAAATTAGAATATCATGAAAAGTTGATTTATCTCAGTAATTCCATTCAAAAAGTGAAACTTGTATATTATATTCATTCATTACACACTGATATATTTCAAATGTTTATTTCTTTTAATTTCGATGATTATAACTGACAATTAATGAAAACCCAAATTCAGTATCTCTGAAAATTAGAATATTGTGAAAAGGTTCAATATTGAAGACACCTGGTGCCACACTCCAATCAGCTGATGAACTCAAACACCGGCAGAGGCCTTTAAACGCTCTCTCAGTCTATTTCTGTAGGCTACAGATCAACGCCAATTTTGCATTTCCTTATACGTATACCAGGACGTTTTAGAGCACTTCATGCTTCCTGCTGCTGACCAACTTTATGGAGATGCAGATTTCATTTTCCTACAGAACTTGGCACCGGCACACAGTGCCAAAGTTACCAGGACATGCTTTCAGGACCATGGTACCCCTGTTCTTAATTTGCCAGTAAACTCTCCTGACCTTAACCCCACAGAAAATCTATGGACTCTTATGAAGATGCAATACGCCAGAGCCAACAGTTCAGAGAGCTGAAGGCCACTATCAGACCAACCAAATAAATTATTAAACACAAACAAACATCTAAAAAGTCAAACTAAAAAGGAAAGTCTGGAGTTTGTTCTTTTCCTTAATAAATGAAACCATCATTTAAAAACTGTATTTTGGATTTTCTTGGGTTATCTTTGTGAGACGGAGAAAATATTGTTTAAAGAAATAAGATCGCCTTTCTGACCAACCTTTGATAGTGAGGTTCACTGGGTAGCTTTCTTTTCCTGCATCATTAATGATCTGACAGGTGTACTCTCCAGCATGAGATCTGTTCACGTTGTACAGCTCCAGAAGAACCTCATTGTTGCTCAGGGAGAAATTGCAGCCATGCCCAGCCACGATCTCCTTTGCTCCTCTGAACCACTTCAGCCTGAGAGGGCTGCTGCCTTTTACTATGGCTGAGAACGTCACGTTAGAGCCCGGCATGGCCTCCACCGGCTGTGGAGGCACCACAAACGTCGGCGGTTCTGGGTATAAACAGAAATAGCAAACATTAAGCACGGAATATAGTATCTTAAGGGCACAAGGTGGGGCCCATAACACACAGGAAGACAGCTATTTACATCTATGCCCAATTTAGAATCACTCATTCACTCATTCATCTAACAAGCACCCACAGGAGCCCACACAGGAACACACACAAGAACCCACACAGAAAGGCCCCAGCCAGCAGGTAAATTTAAACCCTTGCTTGTATTGAAAACTAAAGGTCAGTTAACATAATTCGGAGAGCAACAGTTTATCTGCAGAGTTTTGCTCCCCTCACCCCACCCACTTGCTGCAGATGGCTGCCCCTCCCTAAGCCTCGTTCTTCCTGTTTAAGGGACATTTTCTCTCCCACTGTCACATATCAGATGCATTCTGCATAAATATACATTTTTTACACACATTTAAAATTTTGCTCACAATTACTTAATAAATTATTCTATAATCAGTCTGTGTAAGGACAAGGATGACAGAACACTGTGGATTTATTATCAGCTTTTAGATTTGTGATGTTGCAAAGCTCTGTGTGTGCGCTCTGCTGAGAAAAGACACACATATGTTCTGTGCAGTTTCTTTATGGACTGATACGCGTGCATTAAATTCAAGTCAAGGATGGACCCAACGCTTTGACATTCCACATAAATGAATGCTACTAGGAGCAAATATCAGTTATCAGTTGAATCAGATGGAGGCGGCTCAGAGAAAGCCGTGCTGAAGCATTGAAGTAACAGCAGTAACAGCGACATAAAGTACTTCTTTGTCTGGCATACTGACCTCTGACCACCAAGGAGGCCGTGGTCTCAGTCACACCTGCCTTGTTGACAGCTTTACATTTGTACACTCCGGTGTCAGTCAGCTTCAGTGTGGGCACCCTGAGTGCACAGTTGTTGTCACTGAATGAAATCTCATAATTCGGTCCACTCTCTATCTCCTCCTCATTATGGTACCATGAAATGATAAAAGGTGGGGAGCCTGACACTTTGCACTCCATCTCTCCAGCTTTTCCAACAACAGTGTTGCAATCCTTCAGTTTCCGTGAGAATGTTGGAGGAATGATCTTATCTGTTTGGGAGGGAAACAAGCAGTTATTAGTGTGTCAGCACAGGTACAAGTGTAAATGTACTTTGAATGAATCCTTAGTTTTTCTCTTTTGGGAAAGACGTGTGGCACCAAGTACCTGGGTGGAGGAATACACAAAATTCATGTAGAAAGAAGTAACCATGAAACAACATTTTGGACAATCATGTAACCATATTTCTCACAGTAGATATCAATAAACATGAAAAACCAATTTGGCATCCAATCTCATACAGTACATCCTTTTAGCTGATAGGAACGTTTAAAAATAACAAGCAGCACTATTAAAGACCGACAACCATTCACACTTACAGCTCAGTGGGGCTCTGTATGAACACTGATTATTCTAGCTCAAGGCAGGTAGACGTTACGTACCTAAAACGGTGAGATTTATTTTACTCAGGTCCTTCCCGACTTCATTCATAACCTCAAATGTATATTCTCCGGAGTCGATTTTCTCCGCAGACAGCACGTTCAGGCTGGAAATCATCCTCGAAAATGAGATTTTGTACTTCCTCCCAGACGCCAGCTCAACACCATCTTTGAACCACTTAGGTACGAGCTCTGGGGTTCCACACACTTTGACCTCAAGGGCAGCTATATCACCTGCTGTCACGCTCAGAGCATCAGGCTTGTCTACTATTTTAGCAGGTTCTGGAATCAACAGAGAAGGAGCGGAACATTTTTAATTACGCATGCAGGTTGCAGATGGAAAAACAAAACTGAAAGAGAAAGAGAGAATTATATGATTACGAACCTAGAACAGTCAAGTTAGCGAAACACTCCACACTCCCAGCATCGTTTCTGAGTTGGCAGGTATATTTGCCTGCTGTAGCTGCATCAGCCTTAAAGACTTTAAGTGCGACCTGGTTGTTCTCATAGGTGATTTTCCTGTTGTCACTGTCCCTGAGAATGTGATCCTTGTCTTGAACCCAGGACACAGTAATGGGTTCAGAGCCTTTAACAGTGGCCACAAGGGTCACCTCCCCTCCCAGTATCACTGTCATGTTTGACAGTCTCTTCACAAATGACGGTGGCTCTGAAGAGAGGAGAAAAACAGCGCAAAAGGCAAAGTCAGCAAAGTGACAAAGTCATTTGAAAATCTAATATTTTTGATTTTCATTTGACACTTTCTACTGACCTCTGAGTTTAACTGATGTCTGGCAGGTATCACTTCCTACACTGTTTGACACTTTGCACTCATATTCGCCGGCGTCTGAGGGCTCTATCCCAATGACATGTAGAGTGGCTGAGCTGCCCTCCCTCACCATCTTATACTTCCTGCTCTCCATCAAAGGCTTCCTGTCTTTAAACCAGGTGATTTGGTATGGGGCTGTACCACACATCTCGCAGTACAAAACCACGTCCTTACCCTTCAGCCCTTCAACAGGCTGAGGTATTTTGACAAAAGATGGAGGCTCTACAGAAAGATGATGTAACTGTTAATGAGGCATACACGAGGAAAACAATCCATGACTACATCTTAAAGCTGAAAGCCAGAACAGCTGAAGGAAGGCCAAAGCTGGCAGTGTTGAAACAGTTACTACGAGGAAATGGTGGAATTTTTGTAAGAATATAGCATTTCAGAAAAGATGGCATATTTATCATGGAGGTTTTGTGCAACTACTAGCAAAGGACACAAAACTGAAACGTGGATTTTTGCTGGAACCACAACTAGAATAAAAATGTGGGTTCTAAGGGACATGAAGCTGGAGCTGCAGATGTTCTAACAGGTTTATGGTGAAAGCCAGTGTTGCAAATTTATCATTTATGTTCAGGTAACATTTTAGAATTGTGGGAATTTGTTAGTAGGATAGCTAAGACAAAGAGTTGGTGTGGAGAGTGGTCAGAGCGATAGTTAAAGCTGGTTTATTGGAATGCCAACAAACTACAAATAAAGGTGTGGAATTTTGGTTGAAAGTTAGAAATTGGAATTAGTTAGAACTACTACAAATAAAATAACATTACTTGTTGAATACGTGATGTGATATTAGGTATAATTGACATGTGCTGAATACGTACAGCTCTATATTCCAGATGGAAAATGTATTAACTGAACTACAGCTGGGATAACTGATCCGGAATTTGCTGGAATTACAGCTAGAATGTCAGTTTTTGTGAAACCTGCCATGATTGTGAGCGTGAAGTCAAGAACTTGGCAAGCTGAGTGCTAAAGTTTGTTTTTTTGCAAAGCTTGTGAAAGATTTACGTGAATGTTGCCAGTTTTGAATCTTGTTTGCTGATTATTCCAGCATCATATGAAACGACCACTACGCTCTGTGTGGCAGATGTGAATGATATAAAAAGGTCTGGAAGTATTTGAACAATGACAAAAGGTTCATGATTTTGACTCCATAGCTGTGACAGAAGAATATAACCCGTGGATTTCCTTCTTTGTTATGCCTGTCCAGGCCAATGCTGTAGCTGTCAGCAGCTGCTGTTTGTGTTGTTTTTGTCTTGTTTCATGGGGCTAACTTTAGTTTTGTCTTCAGCAACTGAAATACTGCTCTTGAGCATTGCAGCTTTATCTATAAAGGCTTCTGGAATGCTTTTGCAGTGTTTTGGGTGATTGTTCATCTGCATTGTTGTGTGTTGTTTAGTTGTCGTTGTCGGGCAGACACAATATATGTTGCACATATGTTTCAGAATTCATCGGGTTCTTTCTGTTTAACAGTAGTGACCCAGGTCCACTACAAGTATCTCATTGCATGTACAGTGTTTTACAGATTGGCAAAGTCTAAACCTGTGAATGAAGAATATTTTGCAGCTTGTGAATACTCTGTATTTTCTCTGCGATGTCTTCTCTTTATGGTAAACTTGGATGATGATATGCCTGGTGTTCTTTATTTGGCAATTTGTTGTCTACCACATGTACGCCAATTCCAAAAAAAAGTTGGAACTTCTCCTAAACCCCAATATTTTATTCACAATAGAATATAGAAAACATATCAAATGTTTAGCCTGAGAAAATGTATAATTCTAAGAAAGAAATTAGCTAGTTTTAAATGTGATGGATGT
The DNA here is from genome assembly GCA_015106715.1 of Bujurquina vittata. Lineage (NCBI taxonomy): Eukaryota > Metazoa > Chordata > Actinopteri > Cichliformes > Cichlidae > Bujurquina > Bujurquina vittata. The sequence continues at coordinate 55,973 of VUQK01014630.1, forward strand.
AACATGTCTCAAAAGAATTGAGGTAGGGTCACAAAAGGCTGAAAAAGTAACCAGTACTACAAGGAAATGTTTTGCAACTAATCAGGTTAAATGACAACAGGTGAAAAATATTACTGGGCAAAAGAAGGGCATGTTAGAGAGGCAGAGTTTCTCAAAGATGGGCAGAGGTTCACCAATCTGCAAAAAACTGTCTACACATTGTAAAACTATTTCAGAATAATGTTCTTCCATGTAAGATTGTGAAGACTTTGCAAAGATGATGTTCCAACTTTCTTGGAATTGGAATCTTGTTGGAACTACAGGGAGTATGGGTTAGATGCTAAGAAAGAGCATTGCATTGGACTGAAATGGTTCCAGCTTGGTAAGTGTGATGGATTATGTGAAATATATTGCCTCCAGAGTGCTGATCTGTTTTGACTTGCTGATGAACATTTGGCAGCAGTACAAAAAAGTAAAAAGTATCATTAGACGATACTCCACCATACGGGATTGTTAAATAAGGCAGTGTTATCAGTTCCAGATGCCAGCTTTAAGCAGTAAAACACAATTTGGACTAAAACCTCAGTAACACACTGAACAGCCATTGTATCAGAATAATAAAATATGTTTCAGAAGTCTGTGAGAGGCTGACCTTTAATGGTAAGTGTGGTGCTGCAGCTCACACTGCCAGCATCATTCTGAGCCTCACAGGTGTAAACTCCATCATCATCAAAAGTAGTGGCGACCAGTTCTAGCACTGCTACCGAATCAACAAACGATGTCCTGCAGTTTCCCCCATCCGTGACCTTGGTGTCGTGTTTGTACCAGGTAATTTTCAGAGGGGCTGTGCCACTGACTTTGCACTCCAGGCGGAGTGACTCACCCTGCTTCACAAATTTATTGGCAGGGAGTTTGAGCAGAAATTCAGGTGGTTCTGGAAAGCCGAAATACAGAGATGTTAGCAGCGGGAAGGATCTGGGAACACTCAGCTAACATGGCTAAGATGTGCAGGAGGTGAGATAAGCTGACAGTAAGTTAGACGCAAAAGCAGTGTGGATGCCATGAAAATGCTGCATATATGAATGATGAATACAGCTCAGCAAGAATCGAGTTAAAAGATGTAAATCCAACCTTTTACTGTCAGTTCTGCAGTACAGTGCACAGAGCCAGCATCATTGCTGACTTGGCAAGAGTAAACTCCACTCTGAGTGACACCCACTGAATAGAGCTCTAAGAAGCAAGACTGCCCATCCAGCCCTGTGAAACAAGTAGGCCCAGTCAAAAGCTCCATGTCATCCTTGAACCATTTGACTGTGAATGGAGGAGTTCCCTTAAAAGTGCCCTTGAAGCGTACAGAGGCTTTAGGCAGAGCCGCCTGGGACTCAGGCATTGTCACAAAGCTGGGGGGTTCTGAACAAAACAAGATGAACTTGGTTAATGAGGTACTCACCTTTAGTTTAGCATTATTTGAGCAATCATGTTGAACAGCGGTGTCTAACCTTTGACCATGACAGACCCGCTGCACTCACAACTTCCTGCTGTGTTAGTCAGTTTGCAAGAGTAGGACCCTGCATCAGATCTCTCTAGCTGTTCAATTTCAATGGACACGGAATTGTCCTGCTGAATAAGCTTGTGTTTTACACCACTGGAAATCTTGGTTCCATCTTTCTTCCATTCCACAGAGATGGGGAGGGAACCAGATATTTTGCAACATATTTGGACAAAGGACCCCAGTATCTCTTGCATGTCTACCAGGGGTTTGATGAAGCTTGGGGCAATTACTTGCTCTGTTACAAAGAGAACAGCAAGACACGTGTTAGACTTTGTGAACATTGCGTTATGTACCGTGGCAGGTCTATGTTTTTAACACTAACCTAGTACAATCAGTTTGACTTTGCAGGTGCAGCTGCTGATGTGGTTTACCACCTCAATGACATACTCTCCTTCATCCTCTTTCTGCACAGCCTGAATCTTTAAGCTGCTGATGTTGTTTTCAAAGGTCAGCTTGTGCTGCCTTATGGACTTAAGCTCCCTGCCTTCCTTCATCCATTTCACCTTCAGTTCAGGGGAGCCTGTAACCTTGCAGTAGAGACTGACTGGATCTCCAACTGTAACCTTTACAACCTCAGGTTTCTCTGTGATCTGTGGAGGCTCTGCAATTCACAGCAGAGTATAACATTTAAAATGTTTCTAGCGTGGACAATACAAAGATAAAACGACTGAAACGCAGATTACCTTCCACAGTGAGGCTGGCAAAACACTTATCCTGCCCAGCCTCATTTACCACATGGCAGGTGTATTTGCCGCTGTGCACAGCCTCACAGGCAGGAATCCTGAGTGTGGCCACGTTGTTTTCAAATGTTTTCTGAATCTTTGGATCCTCCAAAATCCAATTCTCATCTTTTTTCCACTGTACAGAGAGAGTGGGAGAGCCCTTCACAATGCACTGAAATTCTGCCATTTTACCCAGAACAGTAGCAGTGCTCTCAATTCTCTTTGTGAATATTGGTGGTTCTATTAGAAAAAAACAGTCAAATGTTAAAGTAGACTGAAAGACCTCACCTCAAATAATAAAAATGTAAAGTCATGCATCTGATTAGACCAACCTTTAAGGCTTAGTGTAGTCTTACAAGTACAGCTTTCCACCTCATTAGCAACAGTACACTGATATTCACCAATATCTACAGTGTCACATTTGTGCACCTCCAGACACACAGTGCCATTTAACTGGGAGAAGCCATGCTTAGCACTGGGTTTCATCTCCTTTCCATCTTTGTGCCACGTTATCTCAAACGGACCTGTCCCAGCGACCTCACACTCAAACATGGCACTGAAGCCCTTCACAACATCAGTCGGAGCCAGTTCTCTAAGAAATGACGGTGGTTCTGAAATAACGCAGAACAAACTGTCACATGCCTTTTTCTCAAGAGTGAATGCTACTCCAAGTACTTGGTGGTACACACTAAGAAGTCACACTAAGCTACTTTTTAGAAGATTTTAAATTTACAATGTTTAACAGAAATTATACCAATCTGGTTCCTTCAAGAGGAATTGCTATAAAAGTCTTAAAAAAGTGGTCGTTTAATTGTTTGGGAAACCGCTGCCTCGTATACTATTTCCTTACAATTCTAGCACAGTGAGATTTATGGACTTTGATTCAGCTGACCTTTGACCTTGAGCTCCATGCTGCAGCTCTCACTGCCAGCTTCATTGCGAGCTTCACAGTAATAAAGCCCACTATGTTTAATATCCGCTCCACAGACTTCCAGTGTTGCCACAGAATTAACAAAGGTCGTCTTATACTGATCACTGGGGATGATCTCAGAGCCTTCCCTGAACCAGTAGATATCAATCTCAGGTGTGCCAGTCACCTGGCACTCAAAAATGGTGCTCTGACCTGGACGTATTACTGACACGGAGGCTGGGACCTGTGTAAACTTAGGAGGCACTAAGGATGAAATAGAAAAATACATAAAACATCAGATGAACACAATCACAGTGTGTACTCCAAATGTTGATAACATTTTAAGTAAACTCAGGTTCAAACTTAGGTTTGAATTGCCATTGAAAGTAGAGGTTTAACATGAAATCAAAGGAAAAAGGACAATTATAAATGGTAAATGGACTAGTTCTTATACAGCACTTTCTACTCTGTCTGAGCACTCAATGCAAATTAATAAGAGATGGCTTGAGAGATACTCAGACGATTGATAACCTTTGACAAAGAGTGTTGCTTGGCATGAAGTGGAGCCAACATCGTTCTTTATTTCGCAGACATAGTCTCCAGAATCTACGGTTTTTGCAAAGAAGAGCTCCAGTGTGCTTGAGGTGTTGTCTTTGCTCACAGAGCAGTCAGCACTGGATAGGATCTCTTTCTTGTTTTTAAACCATTTGGTGGTGAGTGGCGGTGTGCCCGAGAAGAGTACGCTAAACTGGACTTTTGAGCCGGGCAAAACATTCATGGATTCAGGTTTTTCAAGAATGCATGGCGGTTCTGAAAGACAAAAACAAACCAATCCTTTTGTAAGCTGGCTAAAAACCCTTCTAGCTATATTTTTTCATCTGTTAAATGGTACAAAATGTGTTCAGACCTTTCACAAATAAGATCCCAGAGCACTGGACTGTTCCTGCTTTGTTTTTAGCAATGCAGGTATAATTGCCGCTGTCTTTAGTGTCAAGATCAGAGATTTCAAGAAAGGCAACATTCTCGAAGAATGTGCACTTGTGTTTATCATCTGGCTGAATCTCTTTCTCATCTTTATACCACTGTATAGTTATTGGAAGGGAGCCTGACACAAGACACTCCAGATGAGCAAATGATCCTTTGATACCCTCTGTCTGCTTCAATTTTCTCGTAAAAGACGGTGGGATTATTTGATCTGACACAGACAAAAGAGAAAGGCAAGTAAGAAGCAATGCTCAATGCGCAAGATGAAATTAAACAAAACTTGGGTGATACACTTTAGGAACAGACCAAGAATGGTGAGTGTGGCCTCACAAGAACTTCTGCCAACATCATTTGACACCTCAAAGATATATTCACCACCATCAGTTTTCTCAGTTTTAATAATCTTCAGCACAGAACTGGTGTCTCTGCTTTGTACTTTATATCTCTGGCCTGAGGTCAGCTCCTTGCCAGCCTTTAGCCATCGCACCTTCAGCGGTTTTGTGCCTGAGAACCTGGCTTCCAGAGTGGCTGGGTCCCCCTGAGTCACACTGATAGACTTTGGCTCTTCTGTGACTTTTGCTGGTTCTGTCCAGAAAAAACAGTCAGCAAAGAACCGAAACGCTCATACGTATGCTACAACACATCAACAGACCAGCTAATTCAAAAAAACACTAAAGATTATGAATGTCTGTTCGGTCCTGATCAACTTGCCACATGGGTGAACAGTTTGAGGGATGACGTGTTTTAGTCAAATGTCCCTGCGTTGGCCACCTGAGTGAAACTTCCAGCTAGTGTATTTGCAGTCACGTGAAAAGAAAGTACATCTTCAATCCTTAGTTTTTACATATTAAGACAACAAAATCACCCAATCACTGTATTCTGACATTATTTAAATACAACCTCAGAGGAACAGCGACACATGACATATCACACTGCTGTTCAAAAAAAACTCAATGCAGAGGCAACGTGTGGAAAACTAGCATATTTAATAGATTGTAGAACCAGCAATAACTTGAAGTAATCATGTTCTTTATGACTTTATCAACTCTTCACGTGATCTCACCAAAACATTTCAGTCAGGTTGATCCGGTCACTGCACCACCTTTATTTTCATATTTAGTCATTCTGCTGTACAGTTCCTGGGGTGCTTGGGATACTAATATTGGGATACACATGTTAGTAACATGTGTGGAAATCTTTATACCCTGTGCAAAAACCACAGGCTGATAGAAATGATTTTTAATGATAATTTAAGAAAGGATGAAATAAGGAATAGTGGAATCTGTTTAAATTAAAATGTTGAATTCTACAACTTTCACTTTAGTATTTTATTTCCTTTAAATGCAACTTTACTTTTTAAAAATTTAATTTTAACTCTGAGCTTTTTGTGGATGATGATGTTTTGAAAAACTAAACAACGTGGAAAAAGGTAGTAATAATAATAGCAATAATAAAAGTATTATTATTTGTAGTAGTAGTAGTCATTTTAAATACTTTTTACAGAAGTTCCTCAGACAGCCAATCCATCATGTGTTCATACGCGTGGTCAGAGGCATTTCTAATCTTGTTTTTAAAGTATGAACAAATCCAGGTGTGGCAATGTTGATAAATCACTGATTGGGGGTCAAACATGTATCCATGATTTACGCACAGATTTGTTTATACACACTGTTGGCAAATGAGGGCCATTGTCCTGCTGCGCGACACAATTTTAGCCAAGCTTTAGTTGTCTGACAGACTCACATTTGATTCTGGAATGGTATGCAAAGAAATTCATGGTTGACTCAATGACAGCAAGTTTGCCAGGTGGTGATATTTCTGCTGATGTGCTGTGTTTGGTTTTCTCCAAACATGGTGCAGTGCATTATAGCTACATATCTCCACTTCAGTCCTGTCTATCCAAAGGACATTGTTTCACAAGTCGTGTGGTTTGTTCAGATGCAACTTTGCATACCTAAGAAGGATTGCCATGTTCTTTTAAGAGAGAAAGAGCTTTTCCCTGACAACACCTCCAAACAAAGCAGGCTTGTTTTTTTCTAATTGTACTGCCATGAACTTTAACATTTAAGATGCTCACTGAGGTCTGTAGACCGAGATCTAGTGCTTGGCTTTTTTTTTTGTCTGACAGTAACTAATATCTCTCTCTGTAGAATGATGGACTTCAAATCGTTTGGAAATGGTCTTGGGTAGCAACAATTAGTTCTCTAAGATAATTACTGACATCTTTTATCCTCAACATTAACACAAACCTGAATGCTCCAGACCAGCAAACTGACACAAATTCTGAGTTGGCCACACCTGATGATCAATTTGATTAGCCCCCGGCTGCTACTTACTTTGGTAAGTGTCTATTTCAAACACTGCTCTGCAGTTTGGCTGAGTTATCTTTCAGTAAATAATGATGCACTGTAATGTTTTATGTGTGATTGATCATCTGAAGTTGTATTTACCTCATTTTTAAGCCCTGCTGAGGACCAGTCAAATTTTTATTATGTCCTAAAATGCAGGATCTTAGAACTGAAAGAGGGTGTACACATGACTGTCTAAATGTTCGCCGTTAAAGAATGACACAGCTGCTGTCCTGCAAAGATTTAAATCAGGCTGCAAACAAAGTTGAATGAGTATATTAACCAACCTTTGACTGTCAGCACAGCAGAGCATGTCTGGCTGCCGGCCTGATTCTGTGCCTGGCAAGAGTATTTACCACAATGACTGCTCTGTACGTTGGTGATGTGCAGCAGAGCAGTCTTATTCTCATATGTAATCTGAATGTTTTCAGCCTCCTTCAGCTCATGGTTGTCTTTTAGCCAGGACACAGTTATGGGCTCAGAGCCTTTCAGACTGCAGTGCAGAGAAACCTCACTGCCAACCAACGAGCTGAGGCTCTCAAGCTTTTGCACAAATGATGGTGGTTCTGCAAGGAAACATTTTAAACAGATCAAAATGAACAAAGAGAGAACTATCTGAATACGGACGGGGCAGACTGCAGCTTTTTGAAATGTAAATAGAAAATCTTTTTACAGCTGATTACAGATTGAAAAACAACAGGATCTAAACTGACCTTTAAGTGTTACTTGACAATCACAGGAGGCCCTTCCAACTTCATTCTCAACAGTACACTGGTACAAACCAACATCTCCTGTCTCTACTGCCAGGACCTGCAGAGCTAGCAGATCATCCTTCACAGTAATCCTGTGTCTTTTGTCATTCCTAATCACTTTTGAGTTTTTATAAAATGACACAGTTAAAGGGAGAGAACCAGAGACTTGGCACTCCAGCATCATCTCAGAACCTTTCACCACATCCTTGGGCTCCAAGCTACGCACAAACAGTGGCGGTTCTAAAGCAAAACAACAGACATGTTAAAGAATTACAGTGGACTACACATGTATGACATCTCCATGTCTGAATTACAAATAAATAATAAATAAAGGTCCATATCATTATTCCCCTGGTTTTATCATTAAGTTCAGTCCTATGTCTCAAATTGTATATACTCACATTTACTTTCATATTTACTCTTGCAAGTTTGAGCACACAAGTGATTGCATAATAGACTCCAGCTAGCAGCTAATAGCCTCAAATTTGTCTTAGTTGCAATTTGGTTGCTGAATGTTTTTGCACATTAAATTCACTGTAGTGTAGTATTATGTAATGTACTGCATTTTCATTTATATTTATACTTTTCTAGTCTTACTAATCACGCAAAGTGCTAAGACTGCAAGTCAAATTTTCAGAAGCATAAAAAGCTCAAAATTCAACAGAACAAATGTAACAAATATCATTCCCACTAAGGACGTAATGTGCCATATATGATGAGCTCCAGCTGAAATTCACAAACTAAACAAGTCCATAATATAAATAGTGTCCTACATCTTACAATAAAAAAAACCTTAATTCAACCAAACGGTTGGAAGCGCAAGAAAAGGTTAGACCAACCTTTGACTGTAACTGTACTGGTGCAGCGGTCACTTCCAGCCTCACTGGATGCCACACAGACATAATCGCCACTGTCCTCTACTGTACAATTGACTATTTCTAGAGTGGCCACCAAGTCAATCAAGGTAATTGTGTATTTAGTACTGCTACTGATCTCCATTTCGTCTTTAAACCATTTGACACTGATGACAGGGCTGCCAGTCACTTTGCACTCCAGCCTGGAAGAGTCACCACTGGTGATGAGTTTGGTTGGCTCAAGTTTCCTCACAAACGTGGGAGGTTCTGAGAGAAGAGGTTAATATTCAGCATGAGACAGAAGACACAGGGCTAGCATCATATCAATGTCAAGAATCTAAAGTCAGGTATATGAAGCGCGACTAGATACTGAAGACTGCACCTTTCACAAAGAGGACTGCCGTGCAATCTACCTTCCCAGCATCATTGGATACTTGGCATGTGTATTTAGAGGAGTCGGTGGGCTTCACAGAGTGAAGCTCCAAAGAGCTTGAAGAGGCATCTTTCTTTATGAAATAAGTGCCCCCAGTTATAATCTCTTTTTCCTCCCTGAACCACTTCACAGTTAAAGGACCTGTTCCAGTGAAGGCTGCTCTGAAGGAAACCGTAGTTCCTGGTATAACATCTTGGTTTTCTGGTTTCACTGTGAATGCTGGGGGCTCTGGAGGCCAATAAAACATATTTGCATTTCATATTAGCATTCAATCATTCAAAGATTACACACAACAAAGACACACACAATAAGCCAATTATTCATGACCTCTGACATAGAGCGTGCCACTGGTTTCTTTGAAGCCAGCTGAATTAGTGGCTTTGCATTTGTAGACACCAGAGTCAGCCTTTTCCAGCCACGTGATTCTCAATATAGCAGAACTCTCTTTAAATTCAGGCTGGAATTTGGCTCCAGAAACAACTTCCTGGTCATCTTTGAACCAAGTTATAGTCATGGGTTGTGACCCAGACAACTTGCAATCCATACAGACATCAGTACCAATGTTACCATCAACTCTTTTCAGTGACTTGGTGAAAGCTGGAGGCATCGTCCGATCTGGACGTTAAAGACAAAAAATCATTAATACACCTACACGCTGTTTTTGAAAAGAACAGTTTAACAAAATCCAAAAGCAAATCACACATTTTAGGGCTGTAGCATAATGCATTGCTCAGAATGAATAAATATGTTTTCCATGTAAATATAAACATATAAAACTACAGTTTTTAGAAGTAAAAGGGTGTTAACAATGAATCCTTGATACCTAAGACAGTGACCGAGCATGTACACTGGTCTTTCCCAACTTTATTTGATACTTCCATTTTATACTCGCAAGTATCTCCTTTTTCTGCTGTAAGAATTTTCAGGGTGGCAATATTATCCTTCAGAGTAATCTTATATTTACGGCCACTGATCATCTCCTTTCCATCTTTAAACCACTTCACTCTGAGATCAGGGCTTCCAGAGATTGTACACTCCAGTGCTGCTGAATCTCCTGCTGTCACACTAATGGACTCTGCAGGTTCTACAATCCTGGCAGGTTCTGTGACAAGACATTTTTTAAGACAAAGAGTTTAGGCATAAAAAGCTGTTATGGTCAATAAAGGTGTTAAAATATGTAAAGGCAGCTCTGCATTAAACATGCCATCAGACCTTGCACTGTCAAGGTGGCTTCACATTTTTGTTGCCCGGCCTCATTCTCTGCTTGGCATGAATACTTGCCACCATGGCTGATGGCGACGGTTGTTATCAACAAACTAGCAACATTGTTCTCAAACACCATCTTGATATTTGGATCGTCGTCTCTTAGTATCTCAGAGTCTTTCATCCATTTAACAGTTATAGGAGCTGAACCCTTAATCATTCCTTGTAGCTTTACTGTATTTCCCAACACTGCTGTAACACTCTCAACCCTCTTTGAGAAGGTTGGTGGATCTACAAAAACACGTTAAAAACAAGTTAAAATCCACTCTGAAGCACGAGATTCAATTGAATTCAGTAACTGTTGTGATGGGCTTTACTGACCTTTAAGTTTAGCCGTAGCCTTAGTGATGACCTTTCCCACATCATTTGATATGACACACTGATAATCTCCAATATCGGTAGAGTCAAAGGATTGGATCTCCAGCCTTGCTATTGAATCTTGGGCCATCAATTTATATTTTTGATCACTGGTGATGGGTTTTTTATTTTTTAACCAGCTAATTTCAAAAGGAGCTGTTCCTGTGACCTTGCAGTCCAGCTGAGCTACTGCGCCCTTCACTGCCTCTACTGTCTGCAGCTCTTTTGCAATGCATGGTGGCTCTACACATCATAGGCAAAGTAAACGCAGTTAATACCAAAGATTGTTTTTCTCACCTGAAGTGAATGTAAAGTAAATTCTTGGACAAACCTTTAACGGCTAAAAGAGTATTGCAGCTTTCACTGCCAGCATTATTGGACACCTCACAGGTGTATCTGCCACTGTCTGTGACCAGAGGGTTCATTATCTCCACAGTAGCAACTCCATTCTTGAAAGAGATTTTATATTTGTCCCCATTACTCAGCTCTCTTTCATTCCAGAACCACTGGATATGTAGTTCAGGTGATCCTTTAACTGTGCACTGTAAGCGCGAAGCTATCCCCTGTTTCCATGTAATCTTAGGTTCCATTTTCTTCACAAAGAGAGGGGGCTCTGAAAGAGTGATTGGTTCAAAAAACACTAAGATTTTTAAGCATTGAGAAAACACAGAAGAGTAAAATAACCAAGACAAAAGAGTGTGGAAAAGAAATGCAGCAACGACAGCAGCGCAGTGTTAGTATTAGCTTGCAGCTGGCTAAAAAACATTATCAGCATTGACTCATTCACATGTATTTGTTTTCATCAAAGCTAATGGAAAGATCACCTTTACGATCTTACCTTGAACTGTTACCACAGCCTCACAGCAGGAGCTGCCAGCCTCATTTGCGGCTGTGCATACATATTTCCCAGAGTCCTTTACTTTGGACTTTGGTATCTCCAGAACAGCAACCTTGTCCTCAAAGGACAGTTTACACTCCATACTCTGGTGGACTTTTTTGCCATCCCTGGTCCAGGTGACAGTCACACCAGTGTCCTCATTCACGTGGCACTCCAGCCTCAGCGGGTCATTAACAGCTGCAGACGCTGGCTCAATGATCTTAACAAAGCTGGGCTTGCCAATAACCTTGAGCTCTGTGGTAAAGGTAGCTGTGCCAACACTGTTGGATGCCTTGCACAGGTACGTTCCCTGATCAGTCAGTTCAAGACTTTTAATGTGAAGGGAATACTTGTTCTTTTCACATTTCATGACATAGTTCCCTTCAGAGGAAATAGCTATGTTGTCCTTGTGCCAGACAATTTCCATAGGTGAGGATCCAGTAAGCGAGCACTGGAACACAGCTTGTTTTCCCACATATAAAGTCATTGGGTCTGGTTTTGATACAAATAGTGGTGGGTACATCTCTATGGAGAGCAGGCAAAGCATAAAAAAGGGTTTAAAAAAGGGGAAAAAACACCACCGTTAAAAATAAACCTCTGCAACTCTGTGATCAAGATAACGTGAGAACATTTTGTTTCTTAACATCATGAAATATTGCCAAATATGACAACAGGTTAGGATTAAGAACTAAGCATCCCTCCCACAGTCCACCACGATGACTTAGGGTGTATGTATATAATTCTCTCTCTCTCTCTCTGACACACATATGTACAGATATAATATTAATAAAATCCCGCTAGGACCTTACCAGTGACAATGAGCGAGGCCGTGCAGCTGTCTGTGCCATGCTGATTTGAAGCCTTGCAGGTGTATTCTCCACTGTCAGCTTTGATGGGGTTCAGGAGCTCTAAAGAGGAACCAGTGTGCCGGCTGAGGATGCGATACTTTTCGGTCTGTCTGATTTCCGTGCCAGACTTGTACCATTTGAAGGTGACGTCCGGAGCTTCTTCAATCTCACATTCAAATTTGGCGTGACTGCCGACATTAATCTCCAGAGGTGTGATTTTCTGCCTAAAGACAGGCGGCACTGTGGCACACACAGACAAAAAAGGCAAATGAAATTAGTAATGAAATCTACTGCTACTCTTTGAGCAAAAAAAAAAACAGATTAAGAAGAGGAATGGTGGAATGTATAGCAATGGTAGATGGCAAGCCAAGAGTGACTGTGGAGAAAAAAAAAGTGCAGGAACATTAGCCCCATAGTTTTACAAGAAGCAGCCTGAAAGAGGATGTTATCAGTGTACATGATTTTCACGGGGCTATAGCTCAAATATAAAGTGAGACAACAGAAATTTGTGAAAGATGAAGCTATCTGATGCCTTCAGAGCATGCAGAGAAACAGTGGAACATGACAAACCATGAATAAAACCGCTGACATGCCAACATGAACATGGAGAGACCGTGAAAGTATCCTAGTGGCCAGATCATGGCAAACATTATAGCAAGAAGCTTATGCCCAAACTAAACTTGCATTGTGTCTGCGATGGTTTTGGTCTTTAGGCACATAATAACCAAAATGATGTGGAACAAACAAGAAAGTGAGTTAGTATCATCCAGTGCCCCGCTAAGACCGCTCATGCCAAGCTGTGAAATGGATATTGAAACCAAAGTGACAAATGCATAAAATTCATATGAGGACAAAGGTGTGGAATGATCCATTGATTGATTAGTTGCTGTCAGAGAAAATGGTTTGGATGAATGAATGGATGATGAATAAATTTTTCCTGTTATCAAACCTCTTGAGACCACAGTGAGCCTTGACGATGTTGTTGTCTTGCCGACTTCATTCTCAGCCTCACAAACATATTCTCCTTGATGCCTCTCCTTGACAACTTTGTTGATAACCAGTGTGTATGTATCATGGTCTTTGGAACACTTGAACTCTTGGCCAGATTTCACCAATTGCCCATTGAAAAACCAGTTTACCTTTGTGACGTACCTAATGGTTGTGCTAAAGGTTACTCTACTTTCTTCTTCTATGGACATGTCTTTGAGATAATTAACAATTTCAGGGTATTCTCTCTGTTCTGGCCTGGATACTGTGATCTCCTCTTTGAAAACCTCCTTGTGCTCCTGCTGGATGCTGACGTCACTTGCCTGTTCAGTAGGTATGGTAGTGGAAGGCAGTACAGTGGTAATGTGAGCCACTCCAACATCTTTCTCTTGACTTTTAACGGTTGCTGACCTCATCTCCTGTCTTGAAACCTGCACTGTTTGCACAAAAGCCACGTCAGCTTTTGTGGAAATTTTGATATGGGATGACTGCTCCATCTTTGATTCCGCGGATTCCTGCACTACAACCTGTTTTTCCAATGTAGTATGTTCAGCTGCCATTTTAGACTCAGTTTTAAGTGCTGCAGTCTGTGATTTAATAGCAGTAAAATCCACTGCACTCTCTGTCGTGCTCACACTTTCTACCATGCATGACATTGCTTGCTTAGTGCGAGCTGAGCTGACCTGCGCCCTCTGAGGTTTGTCCAGTTGCATAGTGCCTGGCTGTTCTGAAGTAAGAAGATGGGATTCCTGATACACTATGGAGTGAAAAGCTGCCTGAACTTCAGTCCTGAGGTCAGCTGTCTGAGGGTATTTTCCCTCAAAAGCCAGCGTGATCTCCATCGGGGCATCTGTTGTTGTGATCAGGTATGTAAACATAGCCCGCTTAGGCTCTTTTTGAACCTTAACTTCCTGTACTTCTACAGCCTGTAGGTGACCTACAACTTCAGCTAGTAACACTGGCTGTTCGCTGGCCACAGCAGACTGAAGAGCGTCTCTGAGTTGACGCCGTATGTTTGGACTGGATGGTTTAGGGATCTGAATCACAAATGTCATCTCTTTGGGTAGAGCTGTGCTATGTTTAGATTCTGGTGCCATGAGCGACAGTTTTCGCTGTGTGCTAACAGCAACTTTGGTACTCTCGGACTTGGTGATCTCTTGGGAGAGTTCACCTGTCAGCACCTGCTTCTCGTCCATCATTATTGACTGCCTGACTGACTGACCCTCTTGGATCTGAACAGCAAAGTCCTGTTCTGCTGCTTCCAGAAGGACACTATTCTCAGTGGAAATCTCCTTCTCCTCAATTTGGATTGGTTCAGTGGGCACTTTTGGCTCTATAGCTGTCTGGCATGTGAATCTGTCTATAGCTGTTAAACTATCTGTGTGACCCTCCTCCAAAGCCTGATTATCTGTTACAGAAGTAACATGCATCACGTTCCAACAATCCTCCTTCTGTACCAAAGCTCGTTGGTGCTGGTAGTTAGTGGTAACTGGTGTTTCTTTTGGCAGCTGTAGGGGCTGGTAGGAGAGCTGGAGGATCCTTTGTGGCTTGGGCTCGGTTTGAAGATTAGATTGAACTCCAGTTATGGACAAATCCAGCTCTGAGTGATAATCTGCTGTAAGCTCTCTTTTCTCTTCTGATAGGGCTGCGTGGCTTCTCAACTTTTCTTGTTTCTGCAGTGCCACCTGCTGGTCAGGCTTCTCAATTGTGAGAATGCCCTCTTTGGGTAGTACTGCCACATATTGGGTTGACTGGAGATGCAGCAGCGTAGGAGCATCTTTCTGCGGCTGTACGGTCACAGTGTCTGACTTGAAGGCAAACTCTGATGTGTCCTCACAAACTACTGTCCTCTGCTCATCCTGACTAACAGTATGCAGCAAAGTGGGACTCTTTCTGGTCCCTGCCTGTTCTGGTGTTGGTTTTTCATACACAAGTCTTTTCTCAGATGGGAGGAGGTCCTGGTCTGTTATAACCTGCAGATGCAATAACTGCTTTCCTTCTATTTGGCACTGAATGGACATGGCAGTGTCCAGACTGGGAAGCAACTGTGTAGACTCAGCCTGCAGTATTTGCTTCTCTTCAGAAGACAGAGCTACTTTCATCATTTTATCTTTACATGCACTGGCTGCCTCCTCAGCAGGCCTCTGAATGGAGAGCTCTGACTCCTTGGAAAGAGTTTGCTTAGACTCACTTACTAAAGCTTTAATAGGTGGATGACGCTCTTTCATAATGGAAGACTTCACAGCAGATTCTGCTGTTGCTAATTCAGTTGTGTGACCCTCTGCAAGCACCTGCTTCTCTGTGGACTGGGCCGAGTATAAAATCTTAATACCTTCCTTAACCTTGTAACCCATTTCTTCCTGTGGTTTGGGGATATCCTGAGACTGCTCTTTTAGGATTGACAGTTGTGTCTCCACTTGATGACCACTGACTAGATGTTTAGGTTCAGCAGTGGGTCTGACAGTAGCAGACTTTCTGTCAGCCAGTGGCTCTGTACTAACAGTAGAAAGTGGAGTGAGCTCCTCGAAAACAGCTGACATAGTTTCTGACTTTTTTTCTCTGACCGCCTGAAGCACACTGAGCTTTGGGCTTTGAATGCGATCACAATGCTGCTCTGTAAGGTCCTGATTCTCTTCGACAGATGATGTAAATGCTGCCGTGTGAAGCTGCTTTGCAGGAACAGCTGACACTTGGAGTGGGTGAGTAGGAACCACGGACACCCGCTCCTCTATCTCATGTGTCTGCAGTACTGCTGCCTGGTGGGTAAGCCTCTCACAATGAACAGTAGCAGCAGAGATATCTACCTCTCTCAGAGAGCTCACTTGCTCGCTGGGAATGATCTGCCGATCTTCAGTGCCGATGGTGTAAACCATCTGATCTGACCTAGCTTTGTCCTGACCTGGGAGGCTGACCTGGTACAAGCGTGACTCTGTTGCTTGTTCTGTCACTGAAACCTTATAGCCTTTCTTCTCAACCACTGTCATGTGTTCCTGTTTGTATGAAGTAGACACTGGTTCTCTGAACACAACAAGCTCTGCACTACAAGTGGTCTCACCAAACTGGTTGGAGGCTTTACATGTGTATAAGCCACTGTCTTCTTGCTTTACATTCTTAATAATGACGAAGCCAGATCCATCTGGGTTGTTTGTAATGATACAGTTTCTACTGGGCTGGATCTGGAAAGCCCCCTTGAACCATTTTACATCAGGGATCGGATCACCGCTGACTTTGTAATTAAAAGAAATCTCTGTTCCTTCTGAGCACCTCACAGGCTGTATCTGAACTGTGAAAGTCGCAGGTTGACCTGTGACCTTAAACATCTTCTCGACCCACTTTTCTGCCTGGCTGACATCAGGCTTTTTTATCTCTAGGTATGTGGTGCATGTTGTCTGGCCAAATCTGTTACTGGCTGTGCATGAGTACTTGCCCTCATACTCAGACGTGACCTTGGTGATTACCAATGTGTACTCTTCCTTCTCCTCTATCAGCTTGTATACAGAAGAGCTCTTTATCACCTTTCCATTGTGAGACCATTGAACAGTTGGCTTTGGAAAGCCAGACACTTTGACTGTGAACCTGGCACTTTCCCCTGTGTTTACAGCTGCTGCAGAGAGCTGGCTAAGGAAAACAGGCTTTTCTTTTTTCTTCTCTGAAGTGTAAGAGTAAATTTTGGACTCTGGCTTGAGTTCAAGTGTTTTCGTTTTTTGTGGTAACTGGACACCAGAGTAGTAGGTTTCCTCTTGTTCTTCCACAGTGGTGATGGTGGTGCTAGAAAGCTCTGTCGGGAAATATTGAGCAAGACTGATAATAATATCCAAAGACAACAGCTATGGTGTTAACACTTCATTCATAAAAGCAAATATTAGAACTGTCCTTAACTAAAAAAAACAAAACTCAACAGATAGAATTTTTACAGTTGTTCAGTTCAAATCAATCAATTTAGTGCTTTGAAAAAAGCAAAGCAAATGTGTTTATATTTAAATAGCAATAATGAATCTTTTAATCTCTCAGTTTAAAAAAAAATCCAAATTTCACAATCACTGATCAAGTGATTATGAGGACAGCATATGTGACAAAAATACGATATGCGCAATAAATGTAACTTCCTCGACACAATTACCTGAGCACAGATGATTTTTTTTAAAAAACAGAAGATTCAGACAATTCTCTTTTGCTTTGAACCTTCCACCCATTTGTAGTGTTTAAATTTATTAGACCATCACCAAAGTAAAATGTGTGCCACAGCTGCTCTAAATTACTGTAACAGTGCTGGCAGTCACCAGAATAATTTTAATGTTTCTTTAATGGTTAATCCATCAGTATGCACAAGCCCTTTATTGGAACAAAATTTTTAATGGTAAAAAATATTATAAAATTTGTAAAAATTTTAAAGCAAAGCAAAAAAAACATTATTTTTTAAAATAGAAAATTACAGTTATTTACACAAATTCCTGACCAGAAAAATTCAGTTTTGTGGTTAAATGTTACATCTGATTAATTTCTGATTTTGGGAATAACACTATTGCTTTTTTTCAGTGAATTCAGCAATTTTTTTTATCTTTAAAAAAAGTTTGGCAGATTTTTAAAATGTGTGTTTAAAATTTGTTAAGCACTGTATATCACTATAGTTAATAAATAACTGACATTCTCACTCCCTGATGCCATACACTTTCATCAAAAATAACAGCATTTAATGTATTAAAAGTGTTTTTTATTTTTTTTTTCTTTCTTTCTGGAATGAGGTTACGGTTTGGTTCCCACATTCAGAAATGTTGACTAAAATGTTCTACACAACTTAGTTTTTAACAACTACAATTTCTCTTTACATTTTTTAAAAAAAATTTTCATAGTGATAAATTATCTGAAAGTTTTATATTATATATAACCATGTTTATTAATTAAAACAAAGCAAGCTTAGACAGCATCAAAAATTTTATTATATAAAGTCTGAGACAAACCAAGATGGCGGCTGTACATAAAAACCACAGATTTCAATCTCAATATCAGGTTTTCATATTCATCTGGGTAAACATTCATACACCCCTAAAATTACACATATTTACAAAACATCCAAACTTATATTTAATTTTTTAAAAGATTTTTCATAGTAATATTTATTTTTAAATTCAGTTATCAACTTGTTCTTCTATGACATTTGAAAATGTTTCACAAAGCCACAAATATCATTCAGAAACAGCAAAAACATAGAACCAAGCAAAATCCAAAAAAAAAAGATAAATAAATAAGAACTAAATAACTTCAAGTTTCCAAATAGATCTCTGATAAGTTCACTGCTTAAAATGTTTATTTCAGCATTATTAGAGCTAAGACCAACTCACTGAAGCATATCAATGATATGCATGAAAAGGAGTTTTACTATTTATTTTTAGGTGGTAGATAAATTTCATTGAATTATAGTTTTTATTTGAATGATAAATTCCTTAAAGCAAACAAGGAAAACGCTAAATGCAATGATATTGCTTTTTTTTTCTTTGTATTTGTGATGTTTGCTTCATCCAAATAACTCATTTTACATGTTGTTGTTGCTAAGAGCTCACTTAGTGCAAAATTATTTTAACACCAGAATATTGCATGTGTTATGTCAATGATTTTTAAATACTTTATTATAATTGATAATTATTAAGATTTTCTCAGCAGCTCACTTTCAAAGTGTTACCAGACAATACAGGAAAACCCAAACCCACGTTTTTTTCAACAAAAGAAACATGTGAACACTATTTACCTACATGACAGCTGGCCATTTCCAAATCAGACAAATTCAACATCTATGACAGCTAACTAAATTATGTTTTATGAAAACATTCTCTTTTAAGAGAAAGTAGGGGTTTTTATGCTATTTTCAGTTCTATATAAATAAAAAAATTCACTTCATTCAACCTCTGGCCAGTCTGATTGGTGAACTTGTAGAAGACCACGAAGGGGCAGCACCTGGGTTGTAAGTTGTGCAGCCTGTACTTCATGGGTTTACTGTGCCTGTAGTAGATAACCAGGTACAATAATCACAGCTCTCAGTGGTTAAAGGTATTACCTTTACAGAAATTAAGAGTAATTACTGAAAATCCCAGCCACATCTACTACAAATGACAAAAACTAAATATATATAAAACACATACAAGCCCTCCTTTAATATAAGCTTCACAGATTTGCTTTTCATGAAAACCCTCATTCAGTTTTTTCCCCTATTCTTATTCTGCTGTGAAAGCAAAATTTAGATGGAAAAAAAAAAAAAGTAAATAAAATCATTGTCCAGGCCAGCACCTTGGCTTTTAAAACACTTTCAGCAGCGCTGTAGTTTCAATAGAGCCAGCTGTGTTTTGGATTCTGCACTTATATTCACCAGCATCACTCTGGGTCACATTAGTAATGAGCAGATTGAAGTGGCCTGCAGTTTTCTCCTGGATTATACACCTGCTGTCTGTGATACGGTCTCCATCTTTGTACCACTCAGCAGTGGGGTTTGGCTTACCATTAACCAGACACTGGAGAATAACAGGCGTCCCTACTGCTGCTGTTACATTAGTCAGTGGTATGATACATTTCGGGGGCGTCTCTGTCACCTGAAACTGGAAGCTACACATATCATTGGACTTTCCTTTGAAGTCTATCTTGTCATCTTTTGCTGGCTCAGCAAATACATCAAAATTAATGCTGACATATTTCTCTCCCTGCTCGCTTGTTTCATCGTCGGTGTTGGCCACCAACCTGACTGCCCGCTGTGACTCCTCAGCCTCTTGCTCAAAATCAAACTCAAGCTCAATTTCTGACACCTGCTCACCATCAAGTGATGTGTTGCCAACCATCAAGTCAAACTTCTGGGGCTGGACTTTGGCACTACCAAGGGAAACAGCGGTCAGTTCCCTGCCCCTGGTCTTTCCTGAGAAAGCCTTAGCACTCAACACCACTAGGGCAGCCCTACAAAGAGTCTCTCCAACAACGTTAATAGCCCTGCAGATATACACGCCACTATCTTGCGTTGTGACTTTACTAATCTTCAGGAAATGATTGTCACCATCAGAAGAATGCAAGTATTTTTTGTTATTGTGAGGAATTTTTTTGTCACCTTTAAACCAGGATATGATGGGAGATGGAATTCCCATAAGTGAACACTCAAACATGACAGTGGTGCCTTCTGGGGTTTCCATGTCACAGATTGGATTGATGAACCTTGGGGGCATCTCAGTGACCTCAAATGCTATTTTCAAGTCATCGTGCTCCTGGGTAACAAAGTCCACAGCCCCTTCCTCATAAATACTGGGTAACACATCCAGAGATATGATCATACTCTTGTTGTCAGCTGTGTACTCAGGTATGGTGATGATCTTCACCTGTTTCTCAAATTCTTTAACTTCATTTTCATCCAGCTCTACTTCGAGCAGAATCTCTTGAGGAGATGGTGAACGAGAAGAGTCATCTTCCTCCACATCAAACTCCATCACATGCTGATGGGAGACAGCAGGTGGGGCAGGCATAAATGTCACTTCCCGTGATACAACTACCACTAAAGCAACACTTCTGGCTTCTCCAACATAGTTCACAGCCTCGCAGATATACTCCCCCTGATCAGCTTTAGTGACTCTGTGAATTGTTAGTGAGATACTATCACCATCTCGCTCTATTGAAACTCTGCCGCCCGCCACCAGCTGGGTTTTGTTGCAGAACCATTTCACTTCGGGGGAAGGTAGGCCAAACACCTCAGCATAAAATGATAACGAGTCATTCTCAATCACTTTTTTCTTAATAAGTGGTTTGAGGAAGGCTGGAGGGATTCCCTGCACTTTCTCCTGAAGGGGTGACAGCCCTAAAGACCCTCTGCCCTGGGAGAGGAATTGATTTTCATCCACATTCAATCCAGACAAAGTTGTTTCAATACCCTCATCAGTAGGAGACAAGAACTGCACTGGTGAGAAGAACCTCTCGCTTGAGTCACCTGTTGATGATTTCTTATATTCTATAGAGGATAATGGATATTCCTGAGGTGTTTTAAACCCACCAGATTCATCAGAACTGGGAGTTTGATAGAATATGGGAGACTTGGGAGTGTGAAAGGAATGTGCAATTGGATGTGAGACTTCAGTAGAGGAGCCGGGGGTGTAGAACCTCTCAGCCACCTCAGCTATGTCTTCACTCACAGTGCTGCCAATCTCTATGGACATCTCAGATTCAGGGGACAGTGGTCTCCCCCAGTCTGACGGAGGACTGTAGTAGTCATACACTGAACCAAAAGTTACCTCCTCTTCCTCTATGGAGCCAGCTGCTGCTGCTGCTCCCCGAGCTTGAGCCCTGGCCATACTATCCCCTTTCTTTCCCTGGTCAGCAGCATCTACAGACAGACAAAGTGGTTTCGCTGTTATGGCTACTTTAGGCTTCACAATAAGTGTTTCAGGTTCTGACTTCAAAGGAACCTCATCGCTTTCATCTTCACACTTAATTTGTGTATGGGGCTCCATTACATCACCAACCACTGTTTTCTCTGACACTTCTGTCTTGTCATCCTGAAATTCTAGCACACTACCAAGAACACCGCTGTCCATGGAGGGTTCTGGAAATGAAGTCAGCTCCTCCCGATGATCTTCGACCTTATAGGGCTCCTGGACTGAAATTAGCTCACTGGAAAGTTCACCCTCCTCACGAACGTGCTCTAACACGGGCATTAAATCCAAATCCTCTTCTAATCCCTTCAACTTATGTTTCACATGTTTTTCTTCTTCTGCAAAAACCTCTGCAGTACTAGTATCCCCAGAATAACTGGGCATACTGCTGACCTCAGCCTCACTTTGCACAGAGGAAGCCTTTGCAATTGCACTTTGGCTCGTTGATTTGACAGATTCAGAAATTTGTTGAGGCTTAATAGTTTCTTCAGGTCGAGCTGAATGTCTGGCAGGCCATTTTACTGCAGGGACTTCCTCAGACTGGAAAGCAAAAAAGCTGCTAGTTCTGTCAAATGTATGCATAGTTTGCCACCTCGCTGTCTCCAGTTCATCTCCCTCAGTGTGCTGAGGGAGAAGGCCAGGTTTCTGTGACTCTGGAGACTCCGGTCTCTCCTCAGTGAACTCTTTCACTGCACTGTGCACTGCTGAAATGACTTCCTCCCTGACATCGGTGTCCTCGGGGGTCTCAAAAGAGACAGGTTTGTTAGGTGCTACAGGGGCTTTGCAAAAACCTTGATCTACTGTTGTAGGTGAAGCAAACTGATCACCAGTCTCTGTGTGCATAGTGTCAGGTTTATGTGAAATTATTTGTTCCTGCTGGTCAAGAGAAATTGCCACAGCTGGTATAAACTCCTCGGGGAACAGTATTTTCTCTCTTTCCACTTCAGGAGAAGGGCTTGCCATCAATTTAACTGGTGATGATGACTCGAAAGCCTGTTTAATCTGAGAAACGTTAATTCCAGCAGCAGAACCCTGCAGACCACAACCAGATATAAGCTGAGGCTCTCTATAGAGACCAGGTCGGGACACAGGGTCTTTGAGAGGCATGTTCGTTGAAGCTTTTGAACTCAGAGGTTTATCTTCTGTTTGCACAATACTATCCTCAGTATGACTGATGACAGGTTTGCGGACCATGTCATGTTTCTTCATATCCTCAGTTAAGCCAAAAGGAGACATCCTCGGTGTCTCAGATGGGGTGAAAACAACATCCTCTGAAAACTGCACAGGTTTTTCAATGTGATAAGACACTTTAGAGATGCTGCTAGCCTCTCCCAGCTTATTTCTAGCAACACATTTGTACACCCCAGCATTAGGGTATGTAAAATTACTGATATACAGCCTGTGCATTTTATCATCTACCTCAACTCTATATTCTCCAACACTGTCTTCAAGGCAAATATGGTTATGATACCATGTAACCTCTGGAGCAGGTTCACCAGTTATAACACACTTCAAGACAGCCGTGCTGCCCTCAGAACAGGTTATATTCTCTAATTCGGTGACCACACAGGGAGCTTCGCCAACCGCATCAAATGAGAAAGTGAATTTGTGTCTGACAGTTTGAGATCCTTCTTCATCACTTGATACAGCTGAAGTTCTCTCTGTAAAAACTTGAGGTCTGTGCACAGTCATTTCCTCACTCATCTCAGGGATGGGAGTGGCGGCTGTAATTCGGATTTCTACAGGTGAGGTGCTGAAAGATTCATCTGACCTGTGGTGTTTAAGGATCACCGTCCGAGGCACCTGTAATGTTGCTTTTCCTGCATCAGTGTAGGTCTGAAGCGCCTCCTCAACCAGACTCTCCTGTTTTTGTTCCTCAGTCTTTGGCTCCTGTGTTTTTACCACAGTCTGTCTGACTCCTGACACTTTTGACTGCTTTTTGTCACAGATTTCAAGAGTAGCGCTGCAGGTGGATTTTCCATGTTTATTGGTTATGATGCAGTCATATGTACCCTCGTGATCTGTTGTTGGATAAAATACAGTGAGCTTTGAGCTGTTAGATTTCTTTATGATATCATAGTCAGGATTGTGGTCCAGTGGGTGTCCATCTTTGAGCCAACTGACTGTAGGTGGAGGGTTACCTTGGAACTGGCAGACAAACTCAGACATCTCACCAATTTTTATATTAAGTGAAGATATTTCTTTAAGAAATACTGGACTTGGATGTTTAATTTTTGACTCCACTTGCACTCTTCTCTCATTTTTCTTTATAGAACCTATATCAAAGCTTTCAGTGCTCATCTCCTTACCTTGCTGAGCTCTTAAATCTCTCAGATCTCCACTTTTTTCATCTCTCCACATATCTGTAAAATCCTTCTGTTGTTTCCATTCACTGCTCTCTCTTATTGTCCCCATCTCTTCTTCTAGTCCTCTCTCTTCTCCCAGCTCCAACTGGCTGCTGGACTTATCAACATTCATAGCATAATTGTCCCTTCTCAGCCTCATTACTTCCTCTCTTTCTGAATCGTCCTGTGGACTAAGGCATGGAGAGCCTTTACTCCTGACCAGTGAAGGCTCATTGAAAGGCTTATGAGGGCTTTTGTAAGAGGCAGAGGTAAGTTCATATCCCTCATGACGAAGACTAGCGAGTTGAGTTGGAGAGCATCTCTGAATTTGCGAAGCCTGAGAGCCCATTTGATCTCTTACAGGGGCATTAGGCACATGGTGTAGCAAACTAGCATCTGCAGATGGGTGCTTTGCTATGGAAGACTCAAGAGAAGGTGATGGCTCACACTCCGCAATGTGCTGAAGAATCAAAGGTTTTTTTATTGAAAATAAATGTGAAGTTGGAGGTTCACTGTGCTGAGATTCATCAGAAACACCACCATGATGAGGTTCACTACCAGATGGTGGAAGATGGGGCTCAAATGTCCAGATGGAGCCTGGTTGCTTGGATTGACTGTCCAAGGCCCATTCAGACTCAAGCTCAGCTACATCCTCATGTTCAACAACATCTTGTTGCCATTTTAGTACGCGCTGAGCCAGTGCCTCTTCCTCACTTACAAAGTACTCACTATCCATCTGCAGCCTTGTCTCACGGCCCTCTGTTGGCAGTTCACCAGCCAGTGGCCACTGCAGACTCTCACCCTCCTGATCTTGGAAACCAGCGGGAGATGGTCTAATCAAAACAAACTTCTCTTTGACATCTTTTCCAACCTCAGTGGTCTTCCCTGCCTGGGAAGCTGAGAAACTTTGTGGTTTTGCAGTTTGGTCTTGTTCAATCATAACATCCTGTTGCCACTTCCTTATTCGCTGAGTCAGAGCCTCCTTTCCACTAATGAACTTTTCGCTCTCATTCTTCAGGTCTGAAAGGTTTTCCCTTGACAACCGGAGCTCCTGCTCTGGTCTTGTCTCAAACATCTTCTCTGCTTTAGCTTTTGTTTTAGGTGAGGACTCAAATTCAGCTTCTGCTACTTTAGCTCTTAATCTGGGTGATTTTTGTGTCTTGGTTTCCACTTCTCCCGATCTGGTTTTCATTCTAGCTTTGAGAAATTGGGCAGATGTTTCAACCTGCTCTTCTATACCCTTGACTTTAGGTGACATAGACATTGGTACGGGAGTGCAGTCTATGGTTATTTTTTTCTCCATAACGTCCTGTTGGGTGCGAATGTGCTCTTCAGTCTCCATATACTGTGTGTCTGCAGGCATGGGCAGATCAGTTTCAGGGTGAAATGTCTCCTCTTCTGGCATTCTCATGCCATCCTGCCATTTCCTGATCTTCAAAGCAAGGAGTTTCTCTTCGCATTCAGTTTCCAGGCTCTTCTCATACGGAGCCCTAAAAGACTCACCAGCAAACTCCTCACATGGCTCAACTTCTTCTCTTCCTTTACTGTCTGAAGTTATGTTTTCACTAAGAAATCTATCTGACCGTCTGAATCTCTTCTCTGGCCTTTCTGTTGTTCTTGGTGACGGCTCCCCTTCTGCTGCTTTAGCTTTTATTCTGGGGGATTTTTGTATCGGCACGAGGGGTTCATCTTCTTTTTCTTCTAGCCCGATTTTCACTGCAGAAGGTTTTGTAAGCATAGAGGCAGACCTTTGTACTTCTCTGCTTTTTGCCTTTATTGTAGATGATGTGGGTGTTGATACAGTCGCTCCCTCTGGTTCATCTGCCTTTGACTGTTTTTCTGGTGATTCGTGAAAAGAGAAGGGTGTGAGCTCAGTTTCCACAGTTGTTCTTTTCTCTTGCTGGCTATAAATGTGTCTTATGGGCTCCATGTAATTTGTCTCAGAGTGGATGGGCAAATCAGTTTCAGGGTGAAATGGCTCTTCTTCTGACATCCTACTCCCTTGTTGCCATTTCCTGATCCTCAGGGCGAGGAGTTTCTCTTCACACTCTATTCGTTCAGCTTCCAGGCTCTTCTCGTAATGAGCCCTCAAAGACTCTCCTGCAAACTCTTCTTCACCTGGCCCAGCTGCTTCTGTTGGTGTGTCTTCTCTAAGGAATTTCTCTCTAGTAGATGTGACTGGTTTGGGTCTGGTCAAATGCATGAGTGATATTGCCTCTTGAGAAGGCACGCTTCCAACTGATTCCCTGTTTTCAGGGTACATTGCAGTTTCTGGGTAAGGTACTTCCTCAGAGAATGGGGCTTCAAGGTGGCATGCGTTGATCCCATCCTTCGTAACCTTCTGATCATCAGCAACACTGTGAACCACATCTGTCTGCATTTCAACAAAACTCTTAACTTTTTTATCCTCTTGTATCTCTGAATGTTTGTCACTTGAGGTCTTTTCTGTCTCTGACACCAGAGTATCAACCAGCTCACCTCTCATGATCTGGATAGCCCTGGTTCTGGATTGAGGCTCGAATGAATGTCGAATACAAGGCTGTATGGGATCCCTGCTGGAGGTTTTACCCTGAAACTCCCTATTACCCTCACCCAAATCAAAAGGTCGATTGAAATGCTGAACATCGGGTAAGGAGGCAGGCTTGACCCTTAGTCTCTCAACGTAATCTGAATAGCTCAACTCACTGGTAACAGATTCTAACTCAAACTCAGAGGAAGACATCGTAGAGATAGATAGCCTCTTCTTCTGTTTGACAGCTTTTTGAAGTGTGTTAAGTTTTGTTCTTACCTCATTGTGGAGGCTCTCAGTGTCACTGAACCTCTCACTGTATCTGTCACTGCACCTGTCACTAAACTTGTCACTGAACCTGGTGCCAGTGCGTCGGTCACAGTAGATATCACTGAACCTGTCATTAAAGCGCTCAGAACGGTCAAACATCGGGGTAGGGGACAGAGCACGCTCAGAGGCAGTTTCCAAACACTTTGATCCCTTTTCTGATTCTTTGTTTTTTGAATGGGAATCAGACCTGAAGTACACAGTACGCACAAGAGCATTCTTAGAACGTGATCTCCCTTGATGGACCTTGGACATTTTGTCAAAAGGCGATCCGACACATCTGAGGTCAACCCTAAACTTTCTCTCTTTCCTTTGCTCTGCCATGGTATCGAGGCTCTCAAGGGATTTGGCAGTGCGTCTAATAAAGCCAAGATAATTCGCGGACTGCTCTTCCCTCAGCGACACCAGAAGTGATGCTGTGGACTCTGCCGAACCCTCCGTGTTTATAGCCATTACCTTATAACTACCCGAGTCCTTTTCTTTGATACTATCGATAACCAGACTGGTAGTATGAATGTGCATTCTGCTGTCAGTACAGATCCTCCTTCTATGCTCTTTAGATATAGATCTGTTATTATGAAACCAGAGGATAGTAGGTGGAGGGCAGGCGATTAATTTACATTTCAACTGTACTGGGTCCCCTTCTAAGACTGACTGAAACTTGAGTTTCTTTGTGAAAGACGGTTTAATGTTTTCTGTCCATGAGCTGGAGTCCTCAGTGACGGAGTAGGCTCCTCTAAGTTGTTGCGTGGTGGTGAGTTCTGTGCTGCATGGAATGGTTCCTTCTTTGCTTTCATGATAGAACAGCTCTGCAAACAGAAACGGACAACTGTCAGACCAACACATGTGCCAGGGCTAAAAACTGAAAAAAAGGATTTGAATGAATCATTAATGGAAATATTAAATGCATGCACGGAGTCACAATGCCATAAAAAAAATTCACTCACCATATTTGTTCGAATAAACGCAAGACTTGATTCTTTTTATTAGAAACCTGCAGGAAGTTTTGATCCTTCGTCTGTGGAAATTTCTTCAAAACATGTATTATTTTATTGTGATTAAAAAAAAGCATATTTCCAAGATGGACTGCTCGCATTTGCTCGTTTTATTTCTTGAAACTTGCTTTATGCTAGAATATTCCTTACCTGACTTGCAGACAGAAGAATAAACGCCCTTTCTAATCCTTAAACTTAAACAGGGAATGAATGACGCACAAGTATGAATGAGAAGCAGAACTCTCCAAAACCGATGTTATATAAGCAAAAGAATTGGGTGAGAAGGCGTTTATTCGAACTAATATAGTTTTACTGGGGTTATTTAGAAAGCAAACCACAGGAATCACATCCCACTATCTGCAAGCCAGGCTAAGAAATATTTTGCAGAAGAAAGGTATCAGTTCCAGATGCAGTAATCCTCCATATCATTTAAAGGGCATTTCACATCTGTAAACTTTGAAAGATACACCTGCACCTTTTCTCTGGAACGATCAAAGGAACCTTCATGCCAAAGACATGTCAAAAACTGGTACAAGCAAGTTCTATAAATTCTCACCTGGGGACACCACATAGTCCAGGTAGCATATTAAAGACAATTTAGAAAGAGTTTGCTATCAAGATATATAAAGAAGTCATGCAGCTGTGGAAGGTCAAATATCATTTTAAGAGACAGTTCAATATAAAACATACCAAATCTGAAAGCAGTTCACTGATGCAAGACAGCTATGATCCAGTCAACACATAAAGCATGCACCCATGTAGCAGTTTCCACTCTGCTCTCATTAACATCTACTTAAGTGAGCCACAAGTTCAATCAGAGTTAACTACTGATAAGATACTTTCAAATGAAAATTAAATCAAGAAATCTGGTCAAACTGTTGCTTTTCCACTCCATCTGCTTCTTAAGAGTGATCATAACTAATGCTGGTTCTGATATGTGATGATTAGAAATCTCATATGATCTTACCTTTGACTTCCTGCTCAATCTTGGCTTCAATCTTCTCTCTCATTCGAGTCACTGTAAATAGCAGATATGACATTTATTCACTTTTTTGTCCGCACACTGATCCCAACGTGCACAGATGCAGATGCATATTTCCTTCACATACAGTGTGCATTTGCATAAAAAGAGTGACAGTTTTCCAAACCCCTCAATGTTGTTTCTTAAAGAAATAAATTACTTGCAAGTTTAGTTTTATCAGCTGAGGACATTTCAGCCATCATTGCTTGGACAGTTTAATTTGATCGACCTAGAAAATATAAAATATGTAAAATATCTTGCACCTTGTGTTTCCTGACCGGACATTTATCAGAATAAACTCAAGCAGCACTACATGGAACTGTATGCAGTGGTACCAAATACAGAGCAAACACAGCAGTTCCAAATTACGATGAACACCATAAGAGCAAGCTGAAATAAGAGGAACCTGAGTTAACCCTCTAAGGTCTAAGTCATCATTGGTGATGGCCACAACCCTAGCTTCAACCCTGAACCTAAACTGAGGTCAGAACTTTACATACACTCATCATGGGCATGAATGTCATAGTAATTTGGGGCTTTTAAGGATTTCTTTGAACTGTTATTTTTCCAGGATATAATGATTGCACAGCAAAATTATGACTAAAAAAACAACAAGCATCTAGTGTGACTTCCTAAAGGACATTTAATCAAATATTATAGGCGTGCATGTTCACTTTTGACCATGTGTGGATTAGATAAAATCAAAATTAAATTCAAACTTGTGCATCTAGTTCTTATTTCTTAAAGTAACTGACGATGCATGCTGTACAATCATTCCACCCAGGAAGAAAAATGGTTCAAAGAAAAGTCCTAAATTACCAAGACATTCCTGCCCATGATGAGTGTGGAAACTTTGGTCCTCCTTTGACCCTGACATGTCACAATGATTGTGTTCTCTGTCTCCTGTTGCCAAAACTTTGGAGAACAATGTGAAAAAGTAAAAATGAAAACACTTCTTAAACTCTCTTAAACAAATAAAAGTTTAAAGACTCATTCCTAATTTTAATATACCATCTCAATAAAAGGAACTTAGTCAGTTTCAGCTTAAATGGATTTTTTGACCTTTACACTGAGTTTTATATAACTTTTGGAATAAAAAAAATATCTGAGATTGCAAAGAGTTTGTGCTTTTTATGTTCTAATGTGGCCTTCATTATTACAGTTAACTGCATTGTGACGGGCTTCAGTCTATGTTTGCAACAAATGAATTACTTGGAATCCATCAGTCGGAAAGTTGGTTATTAGTTTTTTGGTACAATAAACAATTCCAGGTTTGTGTCTTCATGATTTTATTTCTAAATGACTTTTTTTTTTTTAAATGACAACCTCAATTTCCTCAGTTGATGGATCTTTTTTTGCTTTTTTTACAAATACACAAATAAGGGAAATAGATTTTGTGGCAAAGGAAAAACACATCTGTAAGAACAACTTGAAAGAAAAATAAATAAATGCCAAAATGGTTTAGTTCTCTTTCAAACCCCTCTCAGTATCTCACTATAGGAAGCAACTTCTGGCATGGCCAATCATGGACATCCCACTACCACCATGTCTGTCTAAGATGAGTAACAATGTCCCCCAATCCCCTTTATAGTGGTCCCCGGCTCCACAGCAGGGATTCTCACTTTATTCTTCATGAAGCTCATTGGAGCTTCTCAGTGGTCCTGGACTGGGATTATCCCTGTAGCACGGGATCCTCTCAGCCATTCAAGGACGTTGTGTCCCGGCCTTACCCAGCGCTTGTGGGCTGACCTGCATTTCCTGTATGGCTGACATACATGCGCAGGTGTTGCTGGCACACCCCAAATCCTGCAAGTAGTGCTGTGAAATGTCAGGCAGAATTCTGGCCGAGCCTTTTCAAGTGTCGGCAGTCTCAAAAAGTGTACCTTTCTGACACCAGGGCAAAACCCAGCGACAAAACTGTCACTCAGGCTGGAGGAGTACTTGGGGAGGCAATAACCACTATCCAGCGGGCTTGCAACTAGTTGACTGGAGAAATAGAATTCATAGAGATTCCTGCCCTGAGCATTCTGGAAGCTGCGAGAGAAAGGTGTTTCCCCAGTTTGCAACAAACCACCCAGTTTCAATAGCAGTGGTGTTTTCAGTGGCGAAGGCCTTTAGTGAGTGAAATCTCTTCTCTCTCAAGCTGAGTGATAATAAGAACTGTACCAGAAGAGGGAAATAACCTAGGCTTCGATATAGACTCCAGATATTTCCTCATTCTGACTCCAGATATTTCCTCATTCTGACAAAGTTAAATTATCATACTGGATTTAAATTCCCCAATTCTTACCTTAGGTAATACAAATTCACAATAGTGTCAAAAAATATGGTGTTCCAATATATTTGACAGGGCAACTGGTTCAAAAGATCTACAGGATGCTTATTTCCACATAAGCATTTTTCCAGCACAGAAAATTTCTCAGGTTTGCTTTTCTGGGCGGAGCCTATGAAATGGGTAGACTTTTCATCTGCATCCCGAGTAGGTGGTTGGCTATTACCTGGCATTTAAGTGAGTTTGGACTGCCTCTGAGGGTGATTGAGATGGTTCAAAATGCAAGAGCAGAGTCCACACACTCACTTTATGATGGGAAAGTGTGTGTTTCAGAGATAGTGTGCAGCTAGGATCTTAATTCCTCATTGGTGCTCTGTTCTGGGTGCTTCCTTTAGGGTTTGCTTGATAAAGGAAAAGTATTTTTCACTAATAAAGTGTATTCAGCCTGTCATGTTGATTTGCTAACTCAACAATTGGTCAGCATTCTCTGACAAGTATGTTTATGGAAGGGGGACCGTAGGCTGATGCCTACTTTAAGCTTGCTGTTTCCTGCTGGGATTTACCCACGGGTTTAGAGACACTTGCAGGACTGCCTTTTGAGCATTTAGCTTGTGTTGACTTAAAGCAAGTTTGATCAAAAGTGTTGCTATTGCTTGCTTTAGCACCAGCAATAAGGCTCAGGGAGTTGCATGCCTTATCCAGCCACACTTCCTGCCTGCAGTTTCCCCCCAACTATAGTGAGGTGATTCTGCACCCTAACTTTTGTCCCTAAGGTTAGCGCCACACTGGAGCTATTAGCATTTCACACCCCACCAATTACTGATTAGAGCAAGAGGTGGCTTAATTCACTTTTCCTGTCTAAGCATTATGAATTTATTTAGACAGGACAATAGGGTTTAGGAAAACCCTCTCATAGAGGGAAGCCCATGTCCCTTCAGCGGGTGTCACACTGGGTGCCAGGGACTGCCGCCTCCTGTGCACCTGTGTGCACATTCCCCCTAAAGAATGGCTACTTCATGGGCCATTTTTAAAGGTGTTTCTGCGGGGGACATCTGTGGCTGCTAGTTGGGCATCCCTACACAGATTTGTTTGGTTTGACTGACCCATTCAGTCCTTAGTGTGGGCCCTTAGCTCTATGCTTCCCTTGGAGGGGGGGTGTGAGATGTTGACCTGCCTGGGCTGAGGTGTTATCAGCTTGGGGGGGATACAATCCAGGAGTGGATTATATCTCACACAGTGAGATAACAAGTGAGGTTTGAAAGAAAACATTTGGTTACCAAGATAAACCCAGTTCTCTGAAAAAACGTGAGGTATCTCAGTGCAGTGGCCTACATGCATGTGCACAGGGAAGAAATACATTGAGAATGCCTGGTGTGGGGCCAGGGGCTATTGTAAAGGAGGTTAGTGGTCCCCATATCCTTGAAGTTATTGGTCTGTCTTAGACAGACCCATAGAGAGATACATCACTGGGTTTTTACAGAGATTAAATGTAAGTTTCATGCATTTCTAAGTTTTCTTGTGTGGGAGAAGAGAGGGGGATGAGGGTGGAGAGGATGGTCCTGTGGGGAGTAAAGACAAAGGTGGAGTGTGGAAGGTAGGTGATAATCCCAGGATTCAAACATTCAGACTGTGGTACAGTGACGTTAGTCAGATGTGGAGGAAGGCTGAGGGATGTCCCGATCATGTTTTTTTCTTTTTCAGTCTGAATATATAAATAACAATTACATAAATGAATAAACATAATCATTCTATATTTATGCACTTAAGTATATATAAAGCTCAGGCTTTGTATATACATATCCAGATATCCACACTGTCAGCTTTTAGGAAATCTTGAAATTAATTAAATTATTCAGAATTTAGTTTTTTACTTGAAGCAATATCCTTTCACTTTTTTAATTGCAGGTTTTATTTTCTGGATTTTGTGTTTGTTTTTAATAATACAAAAATTCTGACTTGTTTTTGTTTGTTTTTTCAGTCCTTCAGCTGGCTACAGCTGCAGTGCACTCATCAAGCACACTAAATAAACTGTATCTGGCTGGAAGGATCTTCATGTTCTGGATCTTAGGATGGGTCATTAGTCAGTTACTAATTTCTGCTGGTTTCCATGAGACGGTTCTAGCTGAAGAAGAGTCTAAAAGCTAACTAAATCCCCTGACAGTGATATTGCACATCAGTTTGGGACATCCTCTCAAGTGTTTTGTCTGAGACAAAGGGAGGAAGGAAGTGTTTGAATTAATCTTTGGGGAGGAAAACAAGCATCTGGCTGCAACCATAATATCCATGGGTTACCTTCTTCTTTGGTTATGGTGAGCGTGGCCGAGCATATGGCCTCTCCAGCGTTACTGGCAGCCCTGCAGGTGTACTGGCCTGCATGCTCACAGAAAGCATCCACTATGATGAGAGTGGCAGTGTTTGTCACCTCATCAAAATGATACACAACATTCTTGGTAGGCTGAACCGGCTGTTGGTTGTGGAACCAGCTTATCTCTGGCTTTGGCGTGCCAGATATATGTGCATAAAAACGGGCCACCTCCCCATGTGGCACGGTACAGCTTGTGATTGGTTGGATGAAAACTGGCTTTTGACAAATGGAAGGTTTCTTTAGATGAGTGATGTTGGTGGGGACATGCCAATCAGGTTGAGAAGATCTGTCCTGCCCTGAAATGAAGCATGTTCATTGGCTTAATTTATTTTGTTCTATTTACATCCCAGTCAGCACCATTTGGGTGATTGGTCAAGAACTGGTGGGAAATACTTAAAATCTGGAAATAAATTTGCTAATAACAAACTCATTTCATCTCATTGCAAACATGAAACATCATTTATTTGTTAAAATTCTTAAAATTGTGTTTCATGACAGTTTAGCTCATGTGAATAATGACTGCATTCAGAAGTAGTAGTAGTAGTAGTGTGGCATTCTTACAGCAGTACAAAATCTCTCAGAAAGCAACTCTGTCATCAAATAACATCATGAAATCCAAAGGAAGGGAATATCTTCCATTCTTTCCCTACAGAGACTCAAACAACCAGAAAAAATGGTCACGATCATGGCCGTTCTTCTCCATCCTAGGACTGCAGCATGCCACTGAAATTAATGTGAAGCTCATGGGAAACTCACAAGGTCAAATTCCAACAAAGGAAACAAGGATAAAAGAACTTTGACAGCTGGTCCAGAACAGCAAAAAAGGCCCAAATGAAGGTAAGTCAACAATGATATTTCTTGTTTGTGTTTTTAATCCGAGTTCCCTGATCCACTGATTTCATTAAATTACTCTCTAATTGGAAGCATTTATTCTGCTTTTTTCCTTTATTTGGTCACCTATCAATACACACCTATACCAATACCTACAACTATAAAACACATCACAGTGGGAGCAATTTTACACTGTTAATTCTAGAAACCAATGCTGCTGTTAGCTTCTGTTATTGACACTTAAAGCTTAAAAGCAGTTTCTTTGTGGTAATAAACTCACCATCCAGTGTAAGAGTAGCAGAGCAGGATACTGTTCCTCCATTGTTTGAGGCCACGCAGGTGTACTCGCCCTCATCCTCTGGATAAACCCTGGAGATCTCCAGCTGACAGCTGTCATCAAACTGAGACATCCTGAAGAATTCTGACTGCTTTATTTCCTGTTCCTTGTGGAACCAGCTGATCTTCACATCTGGATGGAGGAAAGAGGAAGACTTGTGATGATGTACTGCAGTAAATTTGCAATGTAGGTCAACAGCAAGATTAAACAAGACATAAGGTAGTTAATGGTTTATGTACCATAATCCAGTTTCATTATTGTTCACTGTCATCAACAAAAGACCAAAGGACATCCAGATAATACCAAAACGTATGCATAGGTCACTCATCTGCCTTCTTTCCTGGGTGCTAGGGCTGCTAGTCCATTCTTTACATCACTTCCACCTTCCCACACTAATGCTGACATCATTATCTAGTCCAGCCAACTGAGCCAATCAATCTCTGTTCCAGTGCTCTATTGTCATTCTGTCTTTCAAACCATTACTTGTTTTCACCTGGTGAATACAATGGTCTTAGGTCCATTCCACCTGAAATCCTATTCACAGAAAGTGGCTGCACATTTGAATGGAGCAATGTGACATTATAAAAGTATTATTTACAGATCACTCAGTGATTTATTATTATTATGTTTTACCATCTCCACGGACTCTGCACTGGAAACAAGCCGGTTCTCCCTCCTGGGCTGAAATGCTGGTGACGGGTGAGATGACGACAGGTGGAGCAACAGTAGCGCTGGAGTCTGGAGACACCACCTCTGATACTGCAACAGAAGAACCTGAATCAGTTTTTGTCCTGCATATTTCTGCACTGTGTTTATAATGCAGGAGTCACTTCCTGTCTTACCTTCGACATTGAGCGTTGCACTGCTTGTGGCAGTGCCGTGCTCGTTCTTGGCCTCACAGTCGTAGACAGCAGCGTCTTCAGGAAAGACCTCGATTAGCAGCAGTGTGTGTTCATTGCCGTCGTGCAGGAGCTTGCACTTGAAGCCGGGGGAGAGAGCCTGGGAGTTTTTGTACCAGAAGACCTGCGGCTGGGGAACGCCGCTCACCTGCACTGAGAAGCGAGCAGGTTTTCCAGCCTCCACCGATAGGGGCTCCATGTGGCGAAGGATCTGAGGAGGCTCGGGGACTGAATGAGGCAGAATATAACGTTTTAACTGAAAGATACAGCAAGATCAATAACTTGAACTGTTGGGACCTCAAATTACATATTTTAGCATTTTTCACTGGGATGGTCATAACATGGCTCATTACAGATTTAGCCACAGTTGTTGTCAGAGATTTGCATTCATCATGGGCATGAATGTCATGGTAATTTAGGTTTTTAATGATTTCTTTGATCTGGTCTTTATTCCAGGGTGGAGTGATTGTACAGCATACACCTTCAATTACTTTAAAAAAAACAAAACAAGAACTGGGTGCAAAAGTTTGAATTTATTTTTTATTTTCTCTAATGCAAACAGGGTCAAAACTATACATGCAGGCCCTTGTAAAAGAGATTTACAATAATAATAATAATAATAATAATAATAATAATAATAATAATAATATATACATGCACACCCACTTTTTCATTTGGTTAAATGTCCTTAGCAAGTTGCACCTTGACCAGGTGCTTTTAGTAGTCAACAAGCTTCTGTCATAATCTAGCTGGATATCTGACTACACCTTCTACAAATTTATTAATATGGCTGAGGTCGGGATGTTGGGAAGACCTTTCTATAAGCTTAATCCTGCTCAATTCCAAAACCAGTTTTCACGAGTTTTTGGGATCATTGCCCTGTTGAAACATCCAACTGTGTCCAAGTTTTGCATTGTGGATTTAAAAGACACTGACACCTTCAGCACCACCTATTAAAAGATTTGAGAGTGTGTGTGTGTGTGTGTGTGTATATATATATATATATATATATATATATATGAAATATTTGGGCCTGTATGTATACTTTTGACCCCGTCTTGTGCACCCAATTCTTGCTTTTTGAAGTCATTAAAGATGTATGCTCTGCAATCATTTGACCGTGGAAGAGGAACAGTTCATTCATGCGCACGATGAGTGTGTGTAAACTTCTGACCAGCACTGTATCTCCCAAACGAGAATGAAAGACTGACATCAACGGCAGCGCATGTTTCCTTAGAAACTTCAAATGTTCTCTAGAAACAGATGAGATTTTTGTACAACCTGTTTTAAAGTATTCAGTCATACTGCATCACACCATGACACAGTCTGTCTGTCTAAGTTATGTCCTACTGGACTTACTGTTGACTCGAAGTTGCATGGTACTCCTGTTTTTTCCGGCGATGAAGGTGTACTCGCCAGCGTCACTCCTGTAGGTCTCTGAGATGGTGAGGCGATGCAGCTTCCTGATGGTCACATAGTTAAACCTGTCCTCCACTGAAAACTGGATCTCCACCCCGTTCCTCAGCCAGCGACCCTCTACGTCTTCTTCATTCACTTCGAATTCCAACGTTGCGCGGTGTTTCTCCAGAACCTACAAGACGAGAGTCCAATGTTTACATTTCTATTTCTGCTGAAAATCTCATCAAATGCAATCATCAAGCATCAGAATACGACTCTTCAAACTTTATTTGCATTGCACCTTTTGTAAAAGGTGAGTGCAGTAAAAGGCTTTGGGGGGGGGGGGGGGGGGGGTCCCCCGGGAATTAGAAAAGGAAGACAATTTT
>VUQK01014630.1:92933-106316 GCA_015106715.1 Bujurquina vittata
ATTTTTGTGATATGTGTTGTTATGGAAGGGGGGGAGGGGGGGAGGGGGGGGGGGGGGGGGGGGGGGGGCTGTCACCCAGGTAAGTTCAAATGCAAACATTTATATGTATTACTTTTTATGGGCAAACAAATACATTTAAAAGGAAAATCAGGTGCAGTCCATAAAACAGAAATGATGATTTACCTATCCCACTCATAAGTCATTCCTTTTGCTGAATGCACAGAAAAATACAGTGGAGGAAATAATTATGTGATCCCTGCTGAATCAGTAAGATGGCACACTTACCAAGATTGATTAGGTAGGACGTGACCTTTGTCACTAAACTCGATCTTTTTAAAAGGATATTGGCAGCTGTCCTCACCCCAGAGCTAAGGAAATCTCAGGTTTTATTACACCACTTTTTCTTAAAAACATGGTTTCTTTAAAACCACCTCACCACAATTTCCCGATCGGCAGGTTCAGAGATCCGGATGTCGCGACCCTCCACAGTAAGCTGGGCCTTGGAGACGCTCGATCCAGCCACCACTGAATATTCTCCAGCATCAGACATTCGAACCGTCTGGATCATAAGGCGGTGAACGTACTTCTCTGCTGTCACGATGTACCTTTGGACACAATGCAGAAGATCTCCAGCTCACATTTAAGCTTTAAAAGATTTCATTCTCTAAGTGTAGAAGAAGTTCTAGTTATTTTCAGATTGAGCAGGATCAAGCACTAACCTTTCCTCAGACATGTCCAGCTCCTGGCCATCCTTCATCCACATCACCTGGATGTTTGGTTCAGAAACCTCACACTCAAAAACTGCCTTCTTTTTCTCTGTGATCTTTATGTCTTTGATCTTCTTGGTGAATTCAATCACACGAGCTGAAAACAACAAAATTATCAGAGATATTTTGTAGCATTTCTCACAACTCTTACAGCACATTTCAATATTAACTTGTTGGTCTTCTTGACCTGTGTAAGAGACCTGGGCACAGTAAATGTGCTCAGCACCAGATTACCTTCAACAACGAGGTTAGCAGTGGTGGCGGCAGAGCCGGCCACAAACTTGTACTCTCCTCCGTCTCCAAAGTGGACGTTTCGAATGGTGAGTGAGTGCGTGAGCTGCCGACTGCGGACCTGACATCTGTCCGAGGACTTGACCTCCACGCCGTTCTTCAGCCATTTATAGGTGATGCCCTCGTAGTTGACGGTGACCTCAAAGGTGATAGTGTCTCTCTCTTGAGCGTTTAGGTCCTTTAGCATGGAGGTGATCAGGACAGCTGGAGGGTAATATTTGAGTGAAATACAACAGAGACGTTTGAGGCTCATCTAGTTCAAAGTTTGATTTTCCAGTTTCAGATGCAATATTTTCACGTGATGAGACTGGGAGGAATGATTCTTACGGTTGACGGTAAGTGTTGCAGACACTCGGTCATTGCCACAGACGAAGGTGTACTCTGCAGAGTCGTCCCTGCTGGTGTTCATGATCTTCAGCTGATGGAGCTTTCCCTGAACCACAATCCTGAATTTCTCACTCATCTCGATCTCCACACCGTTCTTCAGCCAGGTGGACGGCACGTTGAAATGGGAAACTTCGCACTCAAATGTGGCCACCTGAGTTTCTGGGACCTCCACACTTTTCATGGGTTTAGTTACCCGCAGAGCTGCAAGTGGTAAATCAAGTCACAAGAAATTAAAGAAAAATTGTGAAACATTCTTCTGATATTTTTATTACCATAAACTTTAATTTACATTCTTAAACAAGCAAAATAATCTTTTGGAAAATTATACATAAGCTGAAATTTCACATTCAACAAATAAAAAAGGGTACAACATATCAAAAAAATATGATAGACTTTAAATTGTAATTTCATTTAAAATAAACATAGATTAAACTATAATTTTCGATAAAACAATCTGAAATGACATAAATTGCGATTTTCCAAATCTTCCATACCATGCTCTCTGTGAACTGTAAAACTGTGTTCTACAAAGCACAAACAAATGCAAGTCTTCACATTGAGCTGAATGCACAGAGCTCCATACCCTCCACGGTGAGCACGGCGCTGCACTGCAGGTGTCCGACCACAGCTGAGTACTCTCCTGCATTGCTGCTGTCCACGTTCTGCAGGACGAGTTTGTGGGCTTTCCTCTCAGACAGAATCTTGCACTTTTCACTTGACTTCAGCTCCATCCCTTTAAACATCCATTTAACTGGGATGTTATCATGTGAGAGGCTCATTTCAAAGGAGGCTGTGCCATCCAGCAGAGATGTCACATCCTTTATCTTCTTCACAATTTTGATTGCTGCAGAAAAAGGTGTCAGATAAAGTACCAAATATTAAAGAAGTCATTAAGGATGACTTTGAATGACAACATATTACACAATTATTGGTTATGTGGCAGAATTTAGCCATGCAGGTCTGATACACACTCTCTACATTGAGTCTGGCATTGGCAGACAGTTTTCCCAGCTTGAAGGAATAAACCGACTCGTCCTGTATGTTGCACTCCTTGACCTTCAGGGTTTGGACCAAGCCACTGGAGATGATCTCATACTTTTCGCTGTTTTGCAGTTCCACGCCGTTCTTAATCCACTGGGATCCTTTCACATCTGGGTGGGTGAGCTCCAGCGTGAACACTGCTTCCTGGGTCTCTGTCACAGTCTGGTTCCGCAGAGTCTTCTTGATCTTGACCGCTGCATATAAATACAAAACTCTATTAATATTCATTTGTACCCAGAGATAACGAATCCAATTTTGAAGCATTTTTGTGACAAATCTAAAAGTTATTACAGCTACAACTATAAAAACACATTCTGATGGCAAAAGTGTCATATCTATCATAAAGGTTAATTCACAAATTTACCCACTCATGACTTTTTCAGACAAATGAACAGGACAAAAAATGCATATATATATATAGATATATATGTCCTAAAACTCTTCTTTAAAAACTTGTAGCATACAAGTTATCATACATTGCTAGCATACATTTATTTAAAATATTTCATCTGGTCTATCATTGTTATACTAGTTTTATAATTAATCTTATCATTCAATGATTACTTTTCTTGTGATTGTCTAATTTCATTTACCTCAGTAAGTTCTCAACAAATGTCCTGTATCTTGGTTATGTGAAAACTAAATTTTCTGGTAGTAAGTAAGCTATGTAACTTCAAACAGGAAGCTGGTACTTACCCTCCACCCTGAGATTAGCTGTAGTTTTTGAGTTGGCCACTTGGTAGGTATATTCGCCAACATCCTGTGGCCTCGTAATGACGATGATGAGGCGCCTGATGGCTCCATTCACCTCACTCACCACATTCTCATTGAAGTCCACAGGTTGGCCCTCCTTAAGCCACTGGCCCTCAGCACTGGCATTGGCAACTTCACACTCAAACGTAGCGGTCTGAGACTCTGCCACTGTCACGTCCTGCAGGGGCCGTGTGATTGCTCCACCTAGTGGCAGCAGAAGGTGAGACTTTTTTTTCCACATACTGTATGCCACACATCATGGAAACAGGAAATGCCAACATGCAAACTCCTCTGTAACAATACACTGCTCAATAAAATGAAAGGAATACGTTTTAATAATCACAGTATAGCATCAAGTCAGTTCAATTTCTGGGCTATTGATTCGGCCAGTTAAGTAGCAGAATTAAGTTTTAACTGCTTTGTTAATGAAATTAACAACAGGTGCACTAGAGGGGTAACAATGAGACAACCCCCAAACACAACTGGCTTTATAGGGGGAGGTCCCGGGTTCAAAACGGGTTCAAGACCAGACGAGCCCCCACTTGTTCCATTCCCCTAAAGAGTCTAGGGGGTTTGGGGAGGTAACAAAAAGGGGCAAGAGGTCCTGGGTTCAAATCCCAGATGAGCCCCACTTGTTATGTTCCCCTAAAGGGTCTAGGGGGTTTGGGGAAGTAACAAAAAAGTGACTGGGTTGATAAAAGGAGACATGAAAGCAAAACAGGTAAAATAAAGGATTTTTACTGAGATTATAACAAAAAGCGACGGACAAGCTGCCATGACCTACAAAAAAGGAAATAAAAATAAAACACAGGAATTAATAACCCAAAACATCACGTTAAGGCAAAAGGCCTCACACACAAAAAACACCCTCCTCTCCACCGAGCAGGAGTAAGCATCTGCAAAACACAGATGACAATCTATTTACTAAAGCACTAACTAGTAGTCACCGGCCCTAATCGTGCCTCTCTCTGGCCTTAAGCACCCCAGCTGATTGCTAAGTTGGGTCAGCTGATCCAAAAG
Organism: Bujurquina vittata; assembly: GCA_015106715.1. Taxonomy (NCBI): domain Eukaryota; kingdom Metazoa; phylum Chordata; class Actinopteri; order Cichliformes; family Cichlidae; genus Bujurquina; species Bujurquina vittata. The sequence goes on from VUQK01014630.1 coordinate 97,193, forward strand.
GGGTGGCACCCAAGGCTGGTGAGAGCAAGCCACACCCAGTGGGTCAGGAAGCCACAGAAGGCCTGGCTAGGGCACTAATTTTTTCCCTCCTCCTCATCTTTTCGGACTGGTTTTCACTAGTTCTGCATTTGCTAGGGTCAGAGTCGCTCCTGGTAGCATGAGGTCATACCTGGACCCTGCAGAGGCTGCACAGGTAGCCCAACTCCTCCAGGATGGCACATCAATATGCACCATTGCCAGAAAGTTTTCTGTGTCTCCCAGCACAGTCTCAGAGCATGGAGCAAAATGTCTAGAGATAGGTAGTTACTCTTGGAGAGCCGAACAGGGCTGTATAGATACAGTCCCAGTCGGCCCTTCTTCTCTGGGGGTGTATCTACTTTCCACTAAAAACACACCCCTTTGACTCAATTGCAGAGTGTCACCAAGAGATGACGCTCTCTTCACAAAAACTTTGACTTGTACAGCTTAAGATTTTTTTGATAGCTTTCATGTTTAAATATTTGCACCTACTGAAATATAATATAATGTCATGGTTTGGGGCGACATTTCAGTCAGTGGTGTTTGAGATCTTGTCAAAATTGATGGAATTAGGTGTAAATGTAGAAAAAGTCCCAAACACACTGCCAATGCAGTAAAAGCATGCCTAGATAGAAAACATACAAAGGAACACTATTGGTCATGGATTGATCTTCCCAGAGCCCAGACTTCCACATTATTGAAACATTATTGAAATAAGACCAAAGAAGAGCTTTGAATGTGCTCCATCCATCCATCCATCCAGCCATCCATCCATCCATCGCTTACCCAGAGGTGGGACACAGGGGCAGCAGCCTAAGTGGAGAAACCCTGAACCCCCTCTCCCTAGACACCTCCTCCAGCCAGGCCAGGTGATCCAAGAGATATAATCTCTCCAGAATGTCCTAGTTCTACCCAGGGCCTACTCCCAGCAGGGCATGCCCCAGTAGAACACCTCACACAGGATTTGCCCAGGAGGCATCCTAGTCAAATGGTTGAACAACCTCAATTGGCTCCTTGCCATGTGGGGTAGTAATGGTTCTACACTGTGCCCCTCTCAAATAACTGCCCTCCTCATCCTATCTCTAAGAGAGAGGCCAGCCACCCTACAGAGAAAGCTCATTTCAGCTGCTTGTATCTGTGATCTCAGTTTTTCGGTCACTATCCAAAGCTGATGACCACGCCATAGGTGAGGGTAAGGACGTAGATTAATTAGTAAATCGGCAGTCCTGCTTTTATGCTCACCTCTCTCTTCACCTCAACTGGCTGGTAACGTATCACTGCAGATCCATCTATCAATCTCCCGCTCCCCTCACTCATGAACAAGACCCTGAGGTACTTAAACACCTCCACTTGGGGCAGCAACTTGTCCCTGACCTGGAGTAGGCACTCCACCCACTACTTTTCCTTCTGAGAACCATGGCTTCATACTTGAAGATTCTAATTCTGAACATAACTGGAGTCAATGGGCAGCCCTGGCAAGGTCCAACGCCCACTGGGAGCAAGTCCGACTTATTACCAACAGTGCAGACCAAGTTCTCACTGTTGTAGAGGGATTGAATGGCTCACAGCAATGGACCAGATTACTCCATACACCCTAAGCACCTCTCACAGGATCCCCTGAGGGATGCAGTCAAAAGCCTTCTCCAAGTCCTTAAATCTCCTTAAAGAACTAGTCTAGTGTTCCACAGCAGGGACAAAAACCACATTGTTCATCCTGAATCCAAGGTTCAACCATAGATGGACTCTCCTCTCCCTACAATTGTAGCACACTCTCTCATCCTCCTTCTTAAAGATGGGATCTAACTCCCCAGTCTGCCAATCATTCTTTTTTAAATCAGTGATTGTATAAATTATCTGAAGAAAACACATTCTATAATATCTTAAACATACCAGAGACAGTGAGCTTGGCACTTGATGTTTTTTCGCCAGCATGGAACATGTACTGGCCCTCCTCGTCTTTCATGGCATCAATGATTGTCAGACAGTGAGCCTTTCCCTTGGACTCCATCTTGGATTTGGGTCCAGGTTTCATTTGCTGGTTCCTGAATGTCCAGACTGCGTCAATTCCGGGATGAGAAACCTCAACATTAAAGGTAACATTCTGGGACTCCGAGCACACTTTGTCCTCCATGTGCTGCACAATGTGTATTTCTGTAAAAATGAAATGTTTAGAACATGAAACTGGAACCTAAAAACAGTATTATGGTAAAAAATATAGTATAGTAAAAAAGCATTTGTCCCCTTTGTGATTTTATTTTTTTGCACAGGGACAAAACTGAGTTCCTCCTTGTCAGAACAAGATCCATTCTATCCAAATTCACGTTTTCTCGCTCACATAGCTCCTCAGGTTCCCCCTCCCCACAGGTTCAGAGTCTGGGTGTCACCCTTGACAGCGTTTTACCTTTCCACTATCATATCAATAATATCACCCACATCACTGCATACTTTCATCTATGAAACATTAATTGTTGCCGCCCTTTCCTCTCCCCTCATACTGCCACCATTCTTGTTCTTATTCTTGTTATCTCCCGTATTGATTACTGCAGTTCTCTTCCATTAGGCCCTAAGTCCCTCCATAAGTTTCAAATGGTTCAAAATTCAGCCACTCGCATTATTACCAAAACCTCCTTATTTCACCGTATCACCCCAGTTCTACTGCTACTCCACTGGCCTCCGGTTAAATTCAGAATTGAATTAAAAATTATTCTGTATACATTCAAGGCCATCCACAATCTTGCTCATTCCTATCTATCTGATCTTCTTCTCATTGCCTCTTCCTGCTTCCTCTCCCGTCTGCCTTACAGTTCCCTCTGCCTGTCTCAGCACTATGAGGAACGGAGCTTTTCCCACTCTGCTCCCAAACTGTGGAACTCTCTCTCACAGTCTTCGAATCACGACTCAGAACTCACCTGTTTAAGATAGCCTACTCACTTTAGTTCCTAGGTCATTTTGATTGAATTTCTTATTCTGTGCTTTTATGATAGTTGTTTTTTTGTCTCTGTAAAGTGTCCTTGGGTGCTTTCAAAGGAGCTTACAAATAACATATTATTATTATTATCAGTCACATTTATGCTTCAGATCAGCAAATTTTAATATTAGATAAAGATAACACAAATAAATACAAAATACAGTTTTTAAATGATTATTTCATTTATTAAGGGAAAGAAATCTATCTAAATATACCTGTCCTTATGTGAAAAGGTTATTGCCCGTCTTGCTAAATCATGTATTAACTGTAATTAACCACATTTTTGGAAAGCCGAGTTCAGTAGCCACACCCAGGTCTGATTACTGCCAGACATGACTCAAGAAATCACTTAAAGAGAACCTGTCTGACAAAGTGAAGTAGGCTGAAAGATCTCAAAAGCAGCACATCATACCACAATCTGAATAACGCCAACAACAGCTAAGAAACAAAGTCAGTGACAGCTATCAGTCTGGAAAGGGTTCCAAGTGATAAGGTTTTGGAACTTCAGTGAACCATGGAGAGAGCCATTATCCACAAATGGAGAAAACCTGGAACAGCAGTGAACCTTCCCAGGAGTATCTCAAAATTACTTCAAGAGTTCATCGCAAAAGAACCCAGAACAACACTGAACTCACTTTCCTCAGCTGTTCCATTCAACGACAATAAAGAGACTGAGAATAAATGAAATCATCGTTCAAAAACTGCATTTTGTACAATAAGGTTATCTTTGTCTAATATTAAAATATGTTTGATGATCTGAAACATTTCAGCATGAGAAATGTGCAAAAAAGAAAAGAAAAAAGAAACCAGGAAAGGGGGCAAATACTTTTTCATAGCACTGCAAATCTTTCTTACCTTCAACAGTCAAGCTACAGCTGGTGTCAACCGTGCCAACCACTAGTCTGTAGTGACCTTGATCAGACGCATAGGTTCTGGTGAAGACCAGACGCTGCTTTGCTCCCTTTGCCACCATCTGGATCCGGTCGCTGGGCATCAACAGTTTGTCATTATGGTACCATTTAACAGAGCTGATGTCCTGAGCTGAGATCTTAGCCTCAAGGACAGCTTTTGTGCCTTCAATGGAGGTTACATCCTTCAGTGGCACCACAATCTCAATAGCTGTAAGGAAGGGCAATGAAATCAAAAGTTAATTATTTTTTTTTACAAAATATTTTAAAATTTATATTCTATAATAATTCTGACTCTTACTTTGAACATTGAGTTTGCCTGAGGTGGAGATATCCTGGGCAGGAACCACAAAAGAGTAAGACGCAGCATCTTCTGTGCTGACATTCTCCACCAGGAGCTTGTGAACAAGCTTGTCAATGACAATGTGGACTCGGTCTGAGGCGGAAATGGCCTGCCCATTCTTCATCCAGGTTCCCTCAACATTCTCTTGAGAGAATCTAACCTCCAGCTGAGCGATATCGCCCTCACATACCGTCAGATCAGTCAGGGGCTGCATCAGAGTCACTGGACGCACTGAAGGTAGATAAACCCTTCTTATTATATTATACGATTACTACCAAGGATTAAAACTTGCAGCAAAACACACAATAAAATGTTAAACAACAACTACCAGGTTGGCAAATTCAGTCAACACGTGTGAGACCCAGACACTCAGGTAAAGCCATGTAGTATGAGCAATTATAGCAATTCCAAGCAACTAGTCTTTTACACAAATTCCAATTATGTTTCTCGATAGCTGAGAAAAAACGCAAACTCTGTTAAAATTCTCTTGCTTGCCAGCAGCAGTAACATACACTTAATCACATTTTAAGCTTACATTTCATTTTTAGAGAGGCACTGGTCTTCAGGTCTCCACATACAAAAGTATATTTCCCCTGGTCCTCTTTCCGGACATCCTTGACAGACAACGTGTGTCTTCCTCGACGGGATGATATGACGTATTTACTGCTGATTATGAGCTCCTTGTCTCCAAAGAACCAGCTGCCCTCAACATCTTCACGAGATAACTCAACCTCAAACTCTCCAGCATAGGTTTCTGGTACCTCAATGTTCTCCATGTGTTTGATGAGCTCCAGAGCAGCACCTGGATACAGAACAACATTAAGAGCCATTATCTTCCAATTTGGAGAAACACGACAGTTACTGTGGATTTCTAGGTGATCACCTTCTACGTGAAGCCTTGCACTCGTCCTAATGTTCTCATCATCTGCAATTACACAGGTGTATTCTGCATCATCTCTCATTTCAATAATTAGCACAGACAGGAAGTGGACCTTTCTGTCAGAGTGCATTCTGTATTTGTCTCCTGAGAAGATCTCAGTGTTGTTCTTTAGCCATTTGACTTTGACAAACGGTTCGTTGGTTTCACACTCAAAGGTCACCATGGTATCCTTCTCCTTGGCACTTACATCCTCCAAGTTTTGGGTAAAGCTAACTGCTGCCTTGGCTGCAATGATAAATTAAGTGACAGTGTGAAATAAATCAAGACACAGAAAATTAAGATGTTGCAAAAAGGATTTTATGAACTTATCTTACCTTGCACAAGCAGGAAAGCATGGCTTGAGGATTCCCCAGCGATATTCATGGCCTTAACCATGATGCTAGCAGAATCTTGTGTTGTGACATCTCTTATGACCAATTCGCATACATGATCCTCAGGCCAGTACCAGTAAATACGGTCAGACTTTTCCAGCTGAATGCCATTCTTAAACCACTGACACTCAGGTTCTGGTCTACCAACTACTCTGACTCTGAAACGAACCTCATCCATTGGTGCAACAGTCTTGCTCGCAATGCGTTCCAGGATCTTGGGTGCCTCCATGCTGGGAGAGAGCTGGACCCGTTCAGGTTTTATTGTGGGGATTGTAACTGTACCCTGTTCCTCCATCTTCTTCCTTTCAGCTTCTTCCTTCATTTTCATGTGATGGAGCAGCTCCTCCTTAGTCTTCTTTAACAGGTCTTCATAAGAATCATCCCTCTTGCGAGACTTTAGCTCTACAGCAGAGATGGACTCATAGAAACCCTCCTCTGTTCTGCGCTTGAACTTGCTCTTCAGTTCTTCAGACTCCTCTGAGGTTTTTTCACGAACAATTCTCTGTGTCTTACGCAGCTTAACAACTTCCCTGTCTTGTGAACTCTCGCCAGGTCGGTCCACCTTCACAACATCAAATCCAATCCTGCCAGGCTCATGTGCAGCCTCTGCAAGTTTTGGTTCTGGAGCACGACGCAGGACCGATCTAAAGTCCTCTTTCTGTTGGATCTCTAGCTTCACTGTATGCTCAGTTGTGCCTAAGGGATTGTCAGCAACCACCCTAACCTCTCCTGAATCATAGGACTTGATGTCGACAATCTCCAGATAATAAATACCATCATAACGAAGTCTGTATCTCTTGCTTTTGCGGATAAGTTGCCCATTGAGATACCAGTTAACTTTTGGTGCTGGATAGCCGGTGACTCTGCAGCGGAATCGTGCTATGTCACCTTCTAGCACTCTTGCTGGTTCAGGAAGCAAGACAATATCAGGTTTTGTCTTTTCAGATTCCTCATCACCGCTGACTCCTGCAGGTCCTCCCTCATGAGCCATGCGCTCAATCTCATCCACTCTATATGGTCCCTTCCTGCCTTCAGGAAGTTGTGTTTCCTCAACAAGTCCCTTCTCATCCTTGACAATCAGGGTGGCTGAAGTCTGGTCGACTCCAAATTTATTTGTGGCTCTGCAAGTAATAACGCCACTGTCCCTAGCATAAGCAACTTCATAGTCAAGGCTGCAGTAGCCAAATTCATTGACCATATGCAACCGGTTAGCAGCAGCCAGAGGTTTGCCGTCATGGAGCCACTCCACTACCATATTTGGGTCACCAATAGGGGTTAGTCTACACTCAAAGTGAGCCGGTCCAAAACGTTTCATTCTGATAGATGTCAGCTTCTTCTTGAATTGTGGTTTCTGCTGCTTCTCTTTGTCATAAAGATCACCCTCTTCCCACTGCTCTTGACCATATCGCAGATGAAGAGGCTCCAATTCGGGCGCGGCGATCTCTTTAGCTTTGTAGGTTCCTTTAGGAATAATGAGCTTCCTCTCGGTTTGAGGGGCAGTGAAATCCACCTCAACATTGACTCTGCAGCGAGTGGTGTCTCTGCCAGCCCTGTTGATGGCTGTAGCAGTGTACCAGGCGCTATCTGAGCCTGAAGCAGATGGAATCTGGAATTTGGCTTCTCCTTTGGTGCCATCAATCCTGAAAAAGTAAAAGGCTACATATACTGACCAGGAAATTTGTATACTAATTTAAAGCAAAAAAATTAAATACTTGGTATTACATACTTGATATGTGGGTGCTTGTGGGGAGTGATAATGTCACTGTTTTTTAACCACACGATGTCTGGCAGGGGATTTCCAATGGCTTTGACAGCCAGCTCAACCAGTGTGCCCTGCTTTACAGTGATGTTTTTCAGCTTTTCAACAAACTGGGGACGTGTCACGCTTTCCTGAGCTAAAAAGCAAAAAATACAAAACACAATGTCTAGTAATATGACCTTTTTTAAAGCTAAAAATAAATGATCAGTTCCAGAATGATGCATCTGACTTACCATCAACAGTAAGAGTTACAGCAAGAGACGTCCGTCCAGCTCTGTTGTGAGCGACAACCGTCCATTCTCCAGAGTCCTGTGGCATGGCTGGGACAATGATCAGGGACTGAGTACCATCCTCTTTAATCACTATCTTGTGGGTGTAATCACTGACCACTTGTTGTCCTGGAAAAAGAAGGGTAAAATGATTTCACTGAGAGGCTGAAAGATAAAGGTAGGTTTCTTGAATATTTCTGCTCTTACCATTGTGGAACCAGTATGTGTCCGGCATTGGCCTGCCAACAACCTTCAAATCAAATCTGGCAGTCTGCCCCTCAGAACATTTTATTGAGGAGGGTTTCATGACAAATACAGGCTTATACAGTCTTTCGAGCTGAGCCTCATCTGTTTCGTCAAGCCGGCGGGCCGGAGAACGTCCAGGAGATCGGCTGGAAGAACGGCCTGGTGAGCGACTCAGAGAACGAGGAGATGTGGATCTAAGAAAAAAGCAGTATTATAATTTTTGAGATTGCAGTTATACATTTGATCATCTGTTAGAAGCTCACCAGAGCCAAACAAATCACTTTTTTCATTTAGAAAAATGCAGCAGAAGGAAACTTTGAAAACTTTCAATCTGATATTGTGTTTTTGTTTAGTGTGCATCCACTCCAGGGAGTGTGGTCAGCTCCCAATCTGTGTAGCTATTATTAAAGTGTCACTGTATTCTCCTGCTATTTACCAATGTTGTCTGACTTTTAAGACGTTCTTAGCTCCATTACCAAAAAATACAAGAAAATGGTGAAGACCCTAGCAATTCTCAGGCTCAAAATCCCTTTTTGGATTTAATTTTTAATTATGCAGTCAATAAAATTTACCTTATCCTCTGTACTGCTGGCTGTGGTGTGGATCTCTGAGGTGTTGCAGTTCCGGAAGGCTCCACATAAAGCTTCCCAGAGCTGACAGCATTTCCCTTCATGTTGGTGGCAAAAGCAGTGTACACGCCTTCATCCTCTGGTAGCACAACAGGTAGACGAAGACTGGCTCGTCCATCCTGAAGAACCTCCATCTGGTAATGGCCACCAGGCCTGATGCGCTGGCCATCTTTGTACCAGGCAATCTGGCACAAGATGACAGCAGTTCAGCAAAATGGGCTAAATGGTATAAAACTATGAGCCTCCCATGACTTGACAGCATGCATGAAATTAAACCTATTTGTTCTACTGTTAGATCATCACGATGATTAAAACATTTCTTTTTTATGAAGGCTCGAAGCCATTAAGACTTAAACCCTACATATCCTGACGTTGACAAAATTTGGAACCTTATTACTCCTGAAGCATCACTCAGATATACCCAGCTTTGGTTGTTTCACTATATTTCAGAGTAGATATTTATATCTTGAATGTGTCTCAGTACCTTCGGCAGTGGTTTTCCAGCCATCTTGCAGTGGAAAGTGACTCCCATTCCCTCCATGATCCTGTAGTTTTTCACAGGTGTGTCAAAGGCTGGCTGCACTGCCTCCTCATCTGCTACAGTCACTACCAGCTCTCCATCCTCTACCACAAGCTCTTTGTAGGTGATTCTCATGATACAGAGTTCAATCTG
>VUQK01014635.1:0-23885 GCA_015106715.1 Bujurquina vittata
GCGCTGTAAAAAGTCATTTAGCCTGTAAAGATATTGCTGCTTTTGCAGCTCTGTATCACTTCCAAAATTAGAACACTTGGCTGAGACAGTTTCGCTTCGCTCAGGATGACTGGTCTGTCAGCATAAATTCACACAGTGGAGCATGCAAGGCATACGTTATGTTCCTAAGGGAGGGGGGGGGCTCCAGTAGGATCAGTCCCATCTGTCATACCTTCAATATAAATTTTTCAAGTCCCACACACTGAAATCCTGTCATTGCAGTGTAATACAGCTCTTTTAGTGCAGGTTGTGAAGCGAGCTAGTCAGTCAGACTGAAGACAGTAGCACGTAGCAGGTGGTGCTGAATGAAAGTGCACATGCTTCATTGTTTTTGTCAAAGAGTGTCTAGCATTCGGACAGCGTTTGTGCAGTCCTTTCAGTGCTTTGTCGTTTCGATTCAACCAGAGCGCCGCGCTTAATTTTCAAAGTATAACTCCCAACCAGTTTGCATCATCAGTTTGAACCCTTTGTCCGGCTTGCGGTGTGATCGCTGCATGCTGGGAACATTTCGTCATAGTCTCTGTGTCCTGTCCTGGCTACAAATGTGACGGCTGAGCTCACATGTCAGCAACTCTCACACTATGAGCTGGCACGTACGGTCCAGCTGGTATACGGTATCACTCTCATTTCTTTCTCCTCGACCGCCTTTATTTGTGTCTTCCTCTGCTCGTTATCATTTAGATTTTACACAACGACACCGCAAGACATGCATGCATCACTGAATCCATTTGCCTCTGTTTTTGGTCTGCTGCTTCACTTGATACCTGGCCAGACTTAAATCACTAGGATAAAGAGCCGACTTGGGCTTGACTGTTGTGGGGCACGGGCATGCTGTGCTGTGAGTTCCTTATTTTCTGAAATCTACTGTTGGTTTGTTTTGATTATCAAACATGGCCAAATTTTTAAATAATGAGGTCACTGGCAACTAATCCCTATACGTCCAAAGCTCAGACTTCTTTTTTTTTTAAACTCTGGTGCAGTGGTTAATACATTCACTTGGCAAGCGAAAGGTCGCTGGTTTGACTCCAGCCCAAGACACAAATCCCCCTTGGGGTTGCATCAGGAAGGGCATCCGGCATCAAACTCTTGAATTGGACAAAAGGGGCGTTGTTTCTCTTTTTCTGTCTGCTTATGTGAAAAACAGCAATTCACCATTGCGTCTTTATTTGAATCCATTTTGTAGGTTCTATTTTCTTATCTCTCTGACCATTGCCTCCCTCTTTTCTCACTCTCCTTGTGGTTATTTATGGCCTGGTATGTGCCGTGACTGCCAGAGGGCTCGTGCTCTAGTGATGTGTGGATGCCGTTGGCCCCCGTCTCCGATTGCACCAGCAGAACATCACAGATAATTATAGCTTCGCCACGGTCGAGACGCGGCGCTGTCACACTCAATCACGGTCAGCTTGATGAATAAAAAGGAGGGTCTGCTGGGTTGGGGGACTGCGAATTTGTGTTTGTGTGTTTGCCTGTTAGTGCACATGTGCCCATGTGGGTGCAGTTAATGGGTGTTCTGCCTGCTTTTGATCAGTGAGTCAGGCAGTCAGGTCTGCCACTTTAAGATAGTATCCTGAGCGATCAGACCAACCAGAAAGCAGAGCGGTGATGAAGCACCAAAGAAATGGCAAATAACATTTGCTTTGTATATATTTTATGTATGTATGTATATATTTGCTTTGCATAGATGATATTTGATTAGGTGTGTGCACCATACCCTACACTATTCAGACCCTTTCACGCCAGCTGTTTTGTACAGATTCTCACTTGAGCTTCACACTTTAATCTGTTTTAGTGTGAGTTTAAAAAGTTGGGCTACTTAAAAGAAACGCCATTTTCTTTCGAACCCAGCGCCTCCACTTGGCTTATAATGCAGCAACAAAGCCTTTTACTGCACATTTATGGCCCCAGCAGGCTTCTAATATAATTCCACTGTTTGGCCACTGTTCTTGGATTGATACTTGGTAGCTGTGCTGATTTCCTGACAGCGAGCTTTTTTAGCACAACCCAGAGTTGAGATCAAAACCTTGGAAAAGTCGTTTCATTCTACAACCTCTTTGGTGTGTCTCTGGGAAATTTGTGTTCAAACACTTCAGTGATCGACCTCGTGGTTTTAGGTCATGCTGAATAATTGTGAGATTGTCTTTGTTTTTCATTGTTAACTCCATTCTGTACAATGTAGACGTTCCACTGGCAGCATAACAGCCCTGGGACATGATGCTACCACCCCTGTGCCTGACACTTTACTCCTCCAAACATACCGCTGCCAATCATGCCCAAACAACTCAAGCTTTGTCTTATCTGACCATGACACTTTTTCCAGTAGGTTTTTTTTTTCCATCTTCATGTAGTTAGCATCAAACTTTAGCTGAGCTCGAAGCTTTCTTTATTAGATGGCAGCATTTCAGTTCATATTGATATTAAATTGGCTTAACAGTGCAGTAGACAGTGACAATGATGTTCCACAATTTCCAGTTCATGGCAGGCCTGGGCCTCGGTGGGTTCTGGGTTGTTTCTGATCATTAGAAGCAATTTCCTCTCAGCTGACAGTGACAATTTAGGTCTTCACCAGACCCTGGCAAAATAGCTGCACTTCTCAATAACCTTTATTGCACAGCTGTTTGAACTGATGATATTGGAGTTGGCAGGTGTTTAGAAGTGGCTCTAAAGGGGCAGCAGCAATGTGGCAATCTGGGACAATAAAGCGTCCCTGATCGTCAATGATGACAGAATGCCAATGATGTGCAGTGACGATGGGTGGAAGAACTGCTGGCAATGCAATGCGGGGAGGTCCTGAGTTAAAAATTTTCCAAGACAGAAGATTAAAAATTGAGGTGATACCACTGATTGACATGTGACAGGGTAGTGAATGTAACTTATATTCTGAAATATACCCAACTTATGTACAGCAGATCTTCAAACTGATGATACTGGATTCTGCAGCTGTTTAGAAATGCTCAAAGGGACATCAATGCAGGGTGAAACTAGCAGCATGTGGTGATAAGGTACCACAGAGCATCAATGACATGCAGCAATGATGGATGAAAGAAGCCAAAGATGAGTAAGCGATCATCGGGGGCGTTAAACAGTTTTATCGGAGGCTGCTGCAACACTTCAAAGGTGTAAAAAGTGAAGTGCAAAAGCCAATCACAGTGAAGGCATAGACGGTTCAGTCCTGGTGTACAAGACTGGCAGCTCACAATAAGACCATGCTCAGCTTTGTTATTCTTATTCACGAGACAGTTTTATGAAACTTTATTTTTAAGTGGGGCAAGGCTGCAGTGTTATAATAACCTCTAGCTTCAAGGTCCATGAGCGCATAGCTGTCTGAAATAGGTCCACCGCACCTCAGCTATCGTCCCTGTAACTGTCTCATTGTCTCATACTGTATGAGGTGCTGTTCTGTATCATTAATGGCGCATTACAACATATCTGCCTGCTACTAGATTTTCAAAACTGCCCGTGGTCCAAACAGAGTGACCCACAGAGGACAGCAAAGGTCGTTCTGTGTGTTTAATCTCCTGCCATAACTAGGGGTGGGCGAACTCAGTGAAAGGGGGTGCAGAGGGAAAGTACTACGGTAGGGGTTGTACTATGCAGGACTTGAAATAGACTACTGAAGTTGGCAGTCAAAGTTAGGACTTTGGGGGGGGCATAGAGAGGGGAGGAACGAGAGACATGGGCTGAAGATGATAAAGTCTGAAGGTTTAGCAGCTATCTTAAGGCGGTGCATTGTTGTGTGACCACTTCCCCATTTCATGCCACACAAGAAGCCATTTTGAAGACATCTTTATAGGAGAAGATGAATCTGGGAAACGCTGGCCCTTTGGAGCAACTTTGAGGAAGTTCCGTTGTTTCTTAGCAGGGTCTTGATGGAAAAGAGCTCCTGCTGGGAGAGGTTCTCTGGGGCAGAAGCAGCCATCCGACTGTGTTTTTGAAGGAGAAAACAAGAGCCATGTTCAGGAGGGAGCTACTCGATGCACGGAAAGCTTTGAGGAATTTTAGGGAAGGTGTGAGTGGGCCGAAGAGCAAGAAACAAAGAGGTGAGTGGGAGATGGTATCAACAGCAAATATGTAGCATGGCATAAAAACCTTCTTTTTTGTGGAGCTGTAATAAGAGAATGATCGCATTATTTGCAGGCAGTTATAATATGCATATTCAACTAAACGGAACAGCTGTAATGGAAATGAAAACAACGTAATGCACTCGAGGCCGCTATTGTTGCTGCCTAATTGGATTCAGAGCGTCTCTCTTGTGCCCTCGTGGATGATGGTTTGTATTGCAGGCTTTACTTCAAGGTACACCAATCCTGTTTAGTGAAAATATTAATATAACAGTTGCCAGCAAACACTGATTTTCTCTGAATTTTAAATGAGTCACATTTGAAGCTGAGAGAGCATCGTTGAACATAAGACTCGCAGAATAATCATCAGCTAAATCTGAGAGTTTCTTCTTGCACATACTGTGTCACACATGGGATCTGCTTTTAGTTGTTGCTGATGTTGCGTTTGTGGACAATCCGCCCAAAGTCCGCTCACTCACTCCAGCCATATACAGCGTGGCGCTCAAACCCAGGCCTCTTGCATGGATCAAACTGGCATACTGGAGCAGAAATAATCAGTCGCTGCTTGATGATTTCACATTCTCTAAACATTTTGTTCAAGTGGATTAGTGGATGCGGGACAATTAATTAGGTTCTCTATTCTCACGAGGCAGCTGAGGCAATATGTGAGGACAAAGCCTGCCCTGCTTAGCGTTTGCTCTGGCAAATGCTGTGTTCCATCCTGCTGGTGCACAGTCACTCACAGCGACCCTCAGGGATTTGGTCAGGATTAGGTGGTAGCATCAGGTTTCACTGTGACTGTCAACGCCGGCCGCTGTCATTTCGGGTTTCCAGACTACCTCACAAACTGGACTGAATCAACATGCCGTTGCTTCTGAAGGTGTTTATTATTTTTTTTTCTCCACATTGCTTCTTACTTTTAATACAAGACTTTACATCGCCTTAGGCAGTTTCATGTTTCAAACCTTTTTAAAAAAAAACAGCCTACAAATATAAAAAACAATAAATAAATCTTGGGCTCGGTGAATAAGAGACCTTTTGGAGATTTTTGAAATTCAGCATGACTTCGATTCATATATTTTTCGGTCCACAGTGAGCTTTGAAAGAAAAACTTTTACTTTTGACACACAAAACTGTAAACTACACAATAAATAACAGGCTCGTAAGACAGACTGCAAACAGCAGTGTTACTGAACCTTGATTCACAACTGCAACTCTACCAAATTAGATACAACGTAAATAAATCTTAGCAAATTCTACGTCTATTCCCATTACTGTAGTCCCACGTGGGCTCTTTGTGGCGCTGCCACACTAAGAAACCTTTGGAAAAAATGATGCAAAGTGTATTTGACAATTGTTTCCAGCACTGGAGTCTCCAAGATGGAAAGGATAACACAAGTGTTTGAGCTGAGTGCAGCATGTTTGAGCCAAGATATGGAACAGAACATGGATTTCTTTGTAGCTTACTGTAATAATTGCAGTATATGTGTGTATTTCTGCTCCCCAACTGCTACATTGTTGTTTGCAAATACATTGTGGCACTTTGGGGTCACTGGAACGTGTTGTGAAGCATATCTATAAATAAGCGCTCATCAAAGAGTGTCACTAATAGAGCTTGTAATAGATTACTTTGTCTTATGCAATGAGAAGCCATCTGACTATGTAGAGTGATATAATGAGGATAAAAAGAATGTGTGATAAATGAACATACATGTCCGTGTTTTAATATATACCATTAATTATCGAGCAACGGCGTAAACTCAAACTTTATTGCTGAAGGTTCTCGTGATATCAGAAGCTGCCAGCCTGTGATTCCTTGTTTTAAATGTTTGAGAGACAAAAGTAAGTAAAATACCATTACACCAACACCTTATGGGATTAGGATCACTCCCAGAAGTTATCATTTCCTGTATGACTTTTTCAGTCTCTCATATTTTAGCTTACATGTGTTTGTTCTTGCACAGCTCTCTTAACTTTTTAAAAATCTTGATTCTGTATGATGTCAATGAGACCAGATATCACTTTGTGAGGGCCAAACAATCAGGGCTTCTTAAAGAGAGGCAAGATGAAGCAGTTTGTTTCAGACAGTGGATGAACTGATGGGCTGAACCAAAGCCCAGCATGAGAGAAGTAAGAAACCCTTTTCAACTGTGAATTAAAATAAAAAAAGAAGCTGGAAATCATCACAATGGGTTCCATTCAAGCTAAGGCAGAGGCTGGTTTATCAACATGATAAATAATGAACAAGCTTTTTGCCGTAGAGTCGAAGAAACCTGGTTAAAAAAGAAGAGCCGGCCTGCAGTGAAAAGCAGGAACGGTGTGATCACAGTGTGGTCTAACAGCAGCAGAATCTGTTGTTTCTGTTGCAGGCAGATTATGCCAGGCTTGCTGCTGATAAAGCTGCGTGCCTGGAAGGCATCCATCAAGGCTTCTCCACGGAAAGCAGCCTCTGTCACAAAATCAATGGGTTTCCGTGAAGTCTGCTTTCGCTCTTGTTGCTATAAGCTAATTAAACCGTAGCATGCACCTGTCCGAAGTCTTTTTAATACTCGTTCATGCTCTTGTACCTCTCTCTGCGCGCGCTGACATCGCAAGGAAAGAAATTTCCCAGAATTTAACTTGCAGAAAAAAATCTGAGCACATTTGGTTTGCACAGATGTGTCTGCAGCATATTAGAGGGCTCTAGTGAGGATTCTGTGTGTGTACAGCAGTTGAGCAGTGCATTGGAGGCTGATGCTGTCTGAAGCATCAAAGACACCAGGTTCAAACTAAGATAGATACCATGCGCCAATCAAATCTAATTATCCTTTCTTAATGGCTGACAGTCTATAATATCCCAGCCAGAGATTGGTTGCAGCTGCCTCGTTGTGGCTTTTAGTGAGTATGAAAGAAAAAAAAAAAACACCACATGAGCTTCTTCCAAGCAGCTCTGCCACCATATCTGGCTTCTCATTGGATGATGGTCATGGAAACTTGTGTTTTGATGGGCTTATTGATCTGGGGGGCGTTTGAACTGTTACTTGGGGGTGTATCCCATATCACGCATAAAGCATTGGTATTGATCGCTCCGCTTTCTGCCGGACCGAATGCCTCCGGCCGCTGGTGATGGATGGAGGAGGAAGCGAGGCGAGCGAGGGTGAATAGAGGGAGGTTTGTTAAAATAACAGTGGGAAACTGCAATCTGCTGCATCTCGGCTCGCGCTTAGAGGAAATCAAGTTTGGGATGTTTTGAGGAGAAGAATGTATTTCTCGCAGCTGGGTGACCAGTCATCAGATAAATCCATCAAAGAGGGGAGAATCTAATGGCTAGAATTAAAACCCACGTTCACAGAGGAACCCACCTGGAGTAAATCTCACACACTCGGACACAAACAGCAACATGCCTCACTTGATGACACTAAAAAGCATGCTGTTTGGCAAAGCAAGCCAGCAGTCAAGGATGGAAGAGGTGTGCTTCTATGTGGATGGAAAGATCTGGGTCTGCCTGTAATTATTTTTAGATTCATGTGATGGAGGAGGTGCAGGGAGTACAGGCATGTCTGAAAGAACAATTCATTTGAGTCAAAGTAGAGACAGAGAAAGAGGTTTAATGGCAGTTGGACAGTGGGAGGCGGTTGCACATTCTTGTCACATTTTCTTAAAAGAAAAAAAAAAATTTAACAAGGCTTTCTGGAGGGGAGTGTTTCATAATATTCTCTTTGTCTGACTTGCCAGAGCCTCTAAGTAGAAATAACATTTAATCAATAATCGTTTAGGGGCGATGACAACAAGAGACAAGCGGAAGAAAGAGCAAATCTTTTTTAAAAAAAAAGGCTGTCTGTAATGTTAGCAGGTGACACAGCGGTGCGGTGGTTAGCGCTGTCGCCTCAAAGCAAGACGGGCTCGATCGTTTCTGCGTGTGTGCTACTCGTAGGAGTGATTGTGACTGATACGCGATTAAGAAAATGGGAGAATCAATGATGTAATGTGGAAGGTGTCAGTCCTCCTAATGTGAAAGGTCAGTCCTTGTAGCAAATTGCCAACAATGGGCAATGGACATGTTTTTTTTTGGATGGCAGCTCTCAGGTTTCCATTTGTAGTCTGTTTATGGACTGACACCTGTGTGGAATTTGGTTTGCATAATTCCAAGTGAAGAGTAAAAGAGGGAATTCAGTTTTTGAAAAAGCACATGGGGCAGAAAGTCAGATATCTGCTGGCTACAGTGACCCAAAAATATTGACCAAAATACTAAAATTAAGAATACTCATTGATATCATTGCTGGGCTTTGTTGCAGCCTCTCGAGTCATCATCTTGAAACCACACTTGTTTTGATTGGCTGCCCCTCACAAACAAAACAGCAGGTGGGCGGTGCTTCTCAAGGCTGTGGATTGCCCCCACCCGGAGACTACTGCAGACGGTCGCGTATGCGTCGCACCTCGGTGAACAGCAGAACAACATGTACTGTTAGCCGCTGTTAGCCCACCGCTCACTGTGCAGGAGACGGAAGTCAGATTACACAAAGACCTTTTTTGTAGACTTTAGTGAGTGTTCACTACTTTAACGGCGTATATGTGACAGCAGATTCTATTTTTGTGCACATTAAATGTTCAGTATGCATCTCTGGATTTTGAACTGTTGATGCAACAAAATTATTTATTTCACACTGGAAACACTTTCACTTTTCCCCCTGAAACTGTGGCTGCTGTTTGTTGTGTACTGAGCTGTAGTCCACTCAGGGTAATGTGTTTGCTCTCAGTTTCTTGAGGTCTAGACCCTATCACTGGTTAAAGGTAACCGACATGAAATGTAGATAAATATTTGATGGCTTGTGGCTGCGACCTTCCTCAGAGAGGACAACAGAGAGGAGGATCGACTGGGACAGGTTGCAAAAAAAGGTGGTAAAGATTTGAAAGATTTATTTGTTTGGGGGGTTTTTATGCATTAGCACTCACATTTATAGTTATAAGAAATCTTTCCTCCCTTTTCATTCCTTTTTTAAAATTTCCCCTGTTCCCCATGTTTTCATCGTTCTCTTTCATTCTCCCCGTCTTCGCCTCCTCCCTCATGCGTCTTCTCCACTATCCTTGCCTCATGCGTCCACCCCCGTCTGCTGTTTCCTCTCGATCCCTTCTCGCTCATCCCTAACTGACTTATTTGCATCAATCTCTCTCTTTCTTCAAGTCCTCCGACTCAGAGAGATGTCAACATGCTCCGCTGAAGCTTCTCATTTTCCCACCTCCTCCTCCTCTCATTCTCCAATCTCATCACTGCAATCAAGCCCAACGCACCCCCTTATGCTCAGACTTAAATCCCCCACCTCCCCTTGTTCTGAGTGCGCTCTCTCTCTCTCTCTCTCTCTGCCTTGATTGTGGAGGGTGGGGGTTAGACAAATGAGCTGAAAATCGCCCCGCTAAAGGCAGCCTCTACGTCAGACAGGGACGCTGTTCACATCAGTGGATACACACTCAGACACAAAGACACCTGGCTTTGGCTTATTTGCATCCTCCAGCTTTCCCTCTCGCTCCCTTTCTCCCCGTCTTGCTGCCAGACTGGAGAGTAAACACGCCCACGCACAAAAGGCAGCTGAATCCCGCTCTGAATCTCGATTTTTATCTTCTCGCTGATGCCACACCCTGGGCTTTTTTCGGGTGGTTGGGATGTTTTCGTGAGCTCATGCCACAGGTAATCTTTCACGCTCGAAAATGAAGAAAATCTGGTCAAAGAAGAGATTTCAGGTGAGTTTGCTCTTTCCTGGAAAAATATAGACAGTGGTGTTTTATAGGTACTGGTTGTGTTGCTTTTCTTTGATATTTGTAGGTTTTTGTTTTGTTTTTTTTATTGCATATTTGGATGACCTGCCACACCCTTTACCTGATAAGGATACAAATGTTGTTGATTCTTCAAAGGTAAAAGACTGTAAAAGGCATGTTAGGAATTAGGATTATCACTTTTTTAAAGTTAATACAATGAAATCAACTTCAATACTGTAGGGAAAATGCTACAGGAAGTACAGTATTAAATGCGATGCCTGCTGTTTTCTGCCTTTGTGCCTGATATCTGTCATAAAATTAAGGGTAAATCCGGACAATCTAACAAAGAAAGTCAACCCAGGGAAAAGGCATTTTAGCACAGTGCACACAATTCAAACGATCTCTGAAGACGCTCATCCCGAAAAGCCAAAAAGGCATCATCCATCTTCACACCCTCGAGTCCAAACGCTCTCCCTGTGTTACAGTGTGCACATTCCTTGTCATGAAATATGTATGTTGCTTTGGCGATGGCGACCGTTTTGTTATATAATGAGAAATTCATACGACAGGTTTCGCAAATTTGGGGCAGATGAAAAGTGTGTCAGTAGGCTACACTCCATGGAGACATGAGAATCAGGGCAGCTACTCACAATGGCCACGGAGTGCGCGACGCACGGTGTGATGCTGGCTTCTGATGGTCTCTTTGCCTCTTTTGAATCCTGCAGCCACATCAAAGCGCTGAAACGCATTCTTTGGCTCTCCAGCAGCAGATTTGTTGGAATAATGCTGGCAGGATTTAGATTAGACTCAGAATGTTTTCTGAAGTCTTTGTCAAATCCAAATTTTCCAAAGGATGCCGTTTGTGGCTGGGTTTTGCTGATATGACTGCCTTGGGGGGGCATGACAATGGAGATCATGACAACGATGGAAGCTTCTAGGGGAATCTGTCAAACAGCGGTTACCACCAGGCAACGGTTAATCAATTTGCCCAACGCCAAAGCATCAACCAATGGGAAGTGAGGGGGGGGGGCGGGGGGGGGGGGTGAAGTGAGTCACTTCAGTTTGCACTTTTCCTACTTCTGCTTTCAAGCCGCTGCAGAGCCGTGAGTCATTCCGAGGAGTGCTCCGCGGTGCTGATTGACAGACTGTCCGGAAGCAGTTTCACCAGCTGCTTTAAGAGCACGGACACTCAGAATTGGTCACATCGTTTCATTTTTGGCAAGTCGTCTCCGATTTTAGTGGTTGCACCTGGATGAGTCTGTCATTTATCAACTTTTCAAGTTTTCATGTCAAGGTGACCTGTTGCAACTTTTCAGAAGTTTCTCAGGTTTCTCAGATGCAACGCGTTACTGGCAAATAAATAAATAAATAAATAAATAAGACAACAACCCAACAGGCCCAGTTTGTATGGGAAATTGATCTTTTCAGCCAAATGCACAGGTAACACAACAATCTCAGCTTTGAGCTCCATTGTCTTTCAGTCACCTCTCACCATGTTTATCAGCATATTTGGGCCGAGCGCCTTAAGAGATCTGCAAGTCTCTGCCTAGAGCGTAAGGCTTTAGGCGGGAATAGCTACGGGCCAAAAGAGAAAGGACCAACTTCTCCACAAACATGAATGTGAGACTGGAGGAGGTCAACCATCGTTCCACTGCCTCTCGGCCCAGTTACAAGTGGTTCTCCTTCACCGGCTGGGGGCAGCTACTGTATATACATAGAGCAATGGTATCGCTGTATCTAGGCAGGATTCTCACTTAGAGGATATCCCCATAGATCAGGAGTGGGCAGCTAATTTTCCCAAGGGGCCACATAAGTAAATAGGACTGTTGTGGAGGGCAGCACCAACAAACTGAACTCAGTTCTGCACAGTAATAATTTTATCTCTTTATAAGCTTATGGGTGCAGCCCTCCACAACAGTCCCATGTTTCCCATGAGACCGTATGCATCCCAAACGTTGCTGCCCTGATCAGGAAAATCACTTTAATATCTAGACTTTGCAACAAAATTAGTTCAATGATCCCAAAGTTCCTCAAAGATGAAGAACTTCAGTGTTCAAGAAATGTACCTATGATTTATAATGACAGGGTTTCTTACCATGGAGTCGTCCCATTATATCTTTTATGCAATATTTCTTCATGTTTACAGCCAAAATCTCAATCCAACATCTCCCACATAAATTCTCAGCACAGTAGTAGCCACACACCGATGCCATCTTTTTATTTACTCTGTTTTATAGTAAGTAGCCACCATCACGTTATCCTCAGAGCTGGTATATTTTGGCTCGTCACAGCAGGAAAAGCGTAATGAATAACTTGAATATGTTGAACTTGAAGTCTGTTAATTTTCTATTTGTTCGTGTCAGTCGGGAAGCATGAAAAACACCCGGAAGCCGAGCGGAGCCCGGGAAGGACTCGTGTAAATGAAACGCAGACATAATTAATGGAATTAGCTACACTCCCGCTTTCCCTGAGATGACGAGGCAAAAGGTCTGCTGTGGAAAATAAAGCCTATTTAGAGAGCGTGCCCCATTTTTGACTGTTTGTGATGAGATTGCACTACAGACGACTGTAAACACCCACCATCGCTTCATTTCGCCGCAGAGCATCTGAACAGTTTTTGTGTTCGGACGCTTCGCCAGCGAGGACGCGACAGGAAAATCAGCGCAGGAAGTGACGATCCTTTATTTAGTCAGTTATTTATGTCACGTCCTCTGACTTATTTCCGCCGATCTCAACAGATTCAAAGAGCACAGACTCGATGAAATTCAACAACAAGTGGTTGAAAATACAGGAGATGTGTAGACGTGATTGTATCAGGGGGGGGGCACGGTGTTTTACAGTAAATGGGATCTTTGCTGTTTGCGCTGTAGTTTGTTTTTGTGTTGAACAGAGTGTTTGGCTGCCTTCACTGTTGAATAATGCATTTTACTCTTGTATCTTATTTCAGAGAACTGGGCATTCCACACGGACATTTGGCAGATTCACCCATGGTGTGTTGTCAGTATGAGCTTTACACCAGTTCTATCCTACTGTAGTCTTTTCCGTTACTATATTTCCATTATTTATTACCTATCATGTAAACTGTAGTCATTTGTTTTGGTTTTATTTACTTATTTATTTTTGCCTGATGCCATTTCTTTTGTTACAGTTTTAGCTTTCAGCAGCATGCGCTTCAGTTTGAAAAACTCTTTGATACACAACAGTCGCTGTTTCGAGGCACCCATGTCACTTTTGTGTACGTCCTGCTGCTCGACTCCTTAGGAAGAAAGTGGGTTTCATTATGGTACATCCACCCCCCACCCCCCACCTGGCCATATTCCTGCTGCATAAAATCCTTGTGTGAAAAAATGTGTAAACTCAATGGCTTAAGGTATAATATTTGTGCAATCTGTGACCTAAAGCTGTACTCCATCCTACTGCTCAGCCTGTGCACTTCAAAAGTATATTTCCTCCTAATTGCATCGCTGAGTTGATTTCCCTCGCCTGGTGTGCGAGCTATTTAACTTCATTTGATACAGCTGGGTGGATCTACATACCCACACCCAAAACACACACAAACACACCCACACACTATGATGGGTTAATTGTGCTTCTTCATGTTACACTGGCTTTCTCGTTGTTAGGCAGAGCTTCTGGAATTATCTAATAAGGCTGTGACTTGATGTGAGGCACAATGAGGTGCAACCTATTTTGTGGTTGTCGTCCTCCTCCTTCGCAGGCTCTCTAACCAGTAAACATATCTGTCAGCCACCCAGCAGTTTGGCTGGTGATTTTAGACTCTAATGGGTACGAAGAGGATTGGTCGTGTGGGTGAGAGAGATGCTGGTTTCCATAGTAACGGTGCTCTCCCGTCTGCCCTCTCTTGCTGCCACTATGGAAGCGAAGTTTTCCGCTCCTGCCGAAAGCAAAGCTATGGTAAACCTGCCCGTCATCCTCTGTCCTTTTATTTATTTCTTTTTTTTCGCTGCCATGCGCCCGTCTGTCGCCGACCTCATCCGTCCAGCGTGCCGATGTCATGTGACCTCAGCCGCAAAGATGTGACCCTCTGTGTGTGTACGTGTGTGTGTGTACTTTCTGTTTCTCTCTGCACCGCATCTTGTTTTTAATATCCAGGCTGAGCTTCATCAGTCGGCGATCTCTATGATCCTTTGTTTGCATCATCATCATCATCATCATCATCATCATCATCACACCCTGCTGTTTGTGTCCCTTGTGTATTTGAATGTTGCCCATCAAACCAACAGCTGAGCCTTGTTTTTGTAAAACATGCACTTACTCAGAGGTTAACGCTGATTTATTGCAAACCACATTGTTATCGATCACGGCTGTCCTCTTTTGTTAAATCAGCCAAAATGTATTGTGTTTTCAATAAACTAATGAAGGCAGTAAAGTAAAATATCAGTGCTGAGTACTGAAAAATTGACTTTTCCTCCTTATTTTCTTCCTCACGAGCCATTTTGTTACCACAGTCAAACCGACTCAAACCTGAGCGGAGAGCATCTTTACATACCCCTCCCCTGCATGCGTCGGTCATGTATTTTTATAAGCCACAGCTGGCTTCATGTCACGCTCCAGTTTCAAACCATTTATTTCACTCTGGGGGTGGCGGGCCCATCAAGACGTCTCCTGCTAAGCAAATGTGAAAAGTCATTTTCTACCTGCACTCTCTTGTTGTTTTCACCCTCCTCTTCCCGTCCTCCACCTCCATTCCTTTTTCCCCTGCATGTTCACCTTCTTCTCCCGGTCTCACAGTGTTTTGCTTCTCTCTGTCTCAGACTCTGAGACCACAGAGGATGAAACCACAGAACCTCAGATGGAAACCAAAGAAGGGGCCGGGAGGCACCAAGACAAGGCTGGCCGAAAAGGACCTTCAGGTATTTTATCTAAAATCTTTTTTTTTTTAAGGCTTATGTAAAGTTTCTAGCAGCTGGTGAAACTGAGCTTTCAAGGCTTTTTTTTTTTGTTTCTTTTGTAAAGTCAGATTTTATATCTGTGAGCATGCACTACTTGCAAAAAGAAAGTCTGGATTGCAGCATATTCAGCAGCTCTTTTTACAAAAGTGATGTTCAGCACGATTTACAGCACCGCCACCGACATTTCTGCCAAAAACACACTTGTATAAAATTATGATTCAGTGCAGATTGATAGATTTAATGGGTGCTGTTATCATGCTGGTCCAAGACGTGCGCTGGATGAAATCCGATATGGCAGAAGGCATTAATCCCTCATGGTGTGATGCAACGGTGTGACACACTGCCCTAGTTTCCAGCAGGGAACCTGCCTCAGGTCTGTGTGGCTCCACGGGAGAACGTGCAGTCCAAAACAAGAAACAAAGGAACAGCTTCTGCTCGATAAATGAGGCTGAAACTAATGTTATCAGTATTGAGTGCTCGTGCTGTGCCAATTAAAATGTAAATGTGGATCGTTGAGTTTAAATAGAAGTGTGCTGATGAGCAGAGATTAGGAAGAACAGCACATTAAGATGGAGAATGTTAAGATAAACTCGTGTAAAAAAATGAGGTGCTGCTTGAGATTTCATTCTTTCACAGTTTGCCGTGTTTGTGAAGACCTCTGACAGCTGAAATAATCAGTGAATTTACGGACTGGTTGATCATCTTCCAGCTTCTCCCGTAGGAGGATTTGCTTTGCTTTTTTTTCTCTAAATTGAGGGTCTTTGTGGTTTGGACTGCCGGTTGGACAGAAAGCGACACAGGAAGCCATCTCTTGCATAACAAAGCTTTGGGAAGTTGTAAATTATTGATAGTCTAAGAACTGCAATTATTTATATATTATTCAAGTGAATTTTTCACAGAGTGTTTATGTAAAAGCTGGACATATCCATTATAATGCCACCCACAAGTCTGTGGTTTCTGAACTCTCCGCTGTAGCATTACAGCCATCACCAGTTTGGTTTTTAGAGCAGGAAGTGAACATATTTGGACAAAAGGGGAGAGTTATCCCACAGGTACAGCATGCTAGTTAATTCTGAGAGATACAAAAATGTCACACATTTCATTCACCAAAGCTGTCGCAGAGACTTCTAAGATGGGCTCCTATAGTGCAGAGACCCTCACAGCAAGTAATTGCATACAAATGCTTCAGAACATTAGAAACAAGGCTGAAAGGGTCCAGTTCAGTGATTCGGATTAGCTGAGGTCAAGCCCAGCTGCTGCTGGCCTAGATGTGTAACCCACAAAAGGGGAAATTAGCAACAGAGACTGAAGCTCATGTATCAGGCTGTGAACACGTTTATTTCTGGTGTTAAGCTGGGCGTTTTAACATGGGAGTCTGTGGTGATTGATGGGACCTGCTTCAAGTAGCCAACTGAGGGGCTGCAGTTCATGAGCCACCCCAGATTTCTTCATATTTTGCTGGGAAATGGGTGAAATGATTTCATCTTGATCTGGAAATGCAGAAAAATAAACCTACTAATTACTGCTCAGATGCTTTCAGCACGGTGGATCCAAATCAGAGTGTTCTGTTCTGCATTCATAATTCCATCGATTTTGACGAGATCTCCAACACCGCTGGCTGAAATCATAGTGGCCATGGTAGTTTGCCACCATTTGATGTCCTCAAAAAGCATTTCCTAACACGTCAGTGCTGCAATGATGAGAACGAGTCTTTACTAATCTGCTAAAGGGGTGCTGGTGCGCTGGAGTCGTAGGACATTTATGTCCTAACCATGCAACAGGATGCCTGAATGTAGACCTGAGATACTGACACCCTTCTCCTCTACCACGAAGAAACGCTACAGCATATTCTTCCCTTGCTCGTACTCCGTGTTTGCACTTTCTAAGCTTTTGTGTTGGTGGGCTGACTACACCCTCATCGCGTCCCCCCCCCCAGAGACGAGCCACAAAAAAATAGAAAGAGAATATCAAATGAGGGAGGGATGAGGTGATACATCATTTGTTTTCTTGGTGGAACAGAGTGGTTGCCTCTGCTGAATACTAACTAATATATCTTGTAATACACAAACAAGATACATTTTCTCCTCAGGCAATATATTTCTGAAAATATTTCTGGCCCCAAAGCCAGACATGGATGAGACGTGTTTCAAAACACGGCGTGTTCAAATAAAAAAATGAAAGCCCGGCCTCGGAGAGAAATGAATGCAGAATTTCAGAAGTTCAGTAAATCAAGGCCTCAAAGTGCGGCTGGTCTTCTCATTTTGTTCTTTCTTTTGTTTTATGAGAAACTGATAGAGATATTTCTGCTGGGGAAGCTGAGTCAGTATCATTCAATCAGTCAAGCAGTAAAAATGTTTTTTTTTTTTTATTATTATGCCTGACCGTATCGCTGCTTCAAGGTTTCCTTCGTTAACAGAAGATGCTGACCGCTCCTTTTTTTTATGCTGCTAAAGCATTCCTGTCTCCGTTGCTCATCGCCGGAGCAAGGATCGCTTTAAGTGGTCCATGTTTCAAACGTAGCCCTTTCACTTTCTGTTTCACTTCCTGTTTTCAAGCAATCAATGGGCTGCTTATCCATCATGCTTAACGACACTTTCTGTTCCTTACACATCGCTTTCTAGGACCGTGGGGGTTTTTTTTCTCACAGCGTCCAGTTAAGACACAAAAAACTATTTTGGACGTAGTAGCGCTAATACATCCTGAAATCTTAAATTCAGACTGCGTCTCTCTTTCTCTGCACAGGTGAGGGAGGAAGGGTGATGGACTACAACCCAGACGCTTCAGATCGCAGGGCCACCCTCCCTGGCACCTACGACCCTGTAGTGGAGCGAGAGCTCCGCACCCTGGGCTCCCGACCTCCAGGGCCACATTTGGACCCCACAAACCCAGCCAGGCAAGGCCTCGGTGGGGGTCCTTCCGAGGGGGCCCCCCCTGTCCGTCACCTGGGTGTGGAACCGCTCATCCGAGCGTCTCACGCTAACCTTGCCCGGCCCATTCAGGGGTCAGAGGAAAGTGTTTCCGTAGGCAGCGACTACTATGGGAGCATGTTCAGCCTGTACAGAGGGAGAACATTTTCTATGCCGTTATAGCACATGGCGTTTTATTCCCAGGATTCCCCTAAAAAAGCAAAAAGACTGGCCAGAAACCCCAAATTGCAATGAAAACTGACTCATATGGCAAGACATTATATCCTCCATAGACCCAACTTGCAAAAACTTTATTCCATTTGCTATACAATTTGTTATTCATTTTTTACTCTCCTTTATATATTTCCATTTTCCATATAGTGTCCTTTATTTATTTTGATGTCGCACTTTCCTTTGACTCTGTGTGCTGTCAGTGTGGATTAATTTGAATCTAACGACGATTACAAGTCAGCAGAATATTATTGTTGATATTAATATTTCTTATAGCCATTAGACAGGATGCACTTGTACAATCTGCTAGCATATATATTATTCAGCACTTCTGAAAACTGTGATTTTTACCCGCTGCATGTTTC
Organism: Bujurquina vittata; assembly: GCA_015106715.1. Lineage (NCBI taxonomy): Eukaryota > Metazoa > Chordata > Actinopteri > Cichliformes > Cichlidae > Bujurquina > Bujurquina vittata. The sequence continues at coordinate 18,243 of VUQK01014635.1, forward strand.
CTACAGCCGCCCCTCACTTTTGCATTAACACCATATGTTTATGGGTTTGCAGTGGCATGCATGGGTTGCTTTGATCCAAGCTGATGTTAGCATGAGTATTCTCACCAATTAATAATCATGTGATTCACAGGTTATTTTTGAGCATGGTGTTACTGTATTAGAAGTTTAAACAGGGGTACTTTTTTTGGATTTTTGTACACATTTATGTTCTTATTTTGTAATTTTGTTGGTGCAACATGCCAGAGATCGACAATTATTACAGTCTTAGAGTTGAGGTCTTCAGAAATCTTAGCAACATAATTTCATTGTATTTGTTTCTCTGTTATTTTATTTCACACTGTCTGACGTGTTGCTCATTGTATGATACAACACAAAAAGCACACGCGACACACAAAGAACTCAAACATGACGAGACAAGATGACACAAATGGACATTCACCTGCATCTTATTACTCCTCCAAAGCCTTTGCAACTGCACCGCAGCTCTAACTTCACCCCTCCAATTATTTCCCCTCAATCCTCACCCCTTCTAGGCTTCAAACTTCTGATGAATCCCAGGGCCTCTCCTCCCATGTCCCCCTGTCTTCCCCCCAGCCACCTCTCAGCATGCACAAAAACAGCATCGGCGCACCAAAACAAGAAATGGACAAAGCCAAACCTTCAGATCCCCAAACTCCTAAGTCAGGCCAGTCATCTGGCATCAACAGTACAGTTATGACACCCAAACTGGCTCGTGCAGGACCCAAGATCTTCGACAAGGTCCTCGCTTTTGAGGAGCGAAGGACGAGTGTGGATCTGCCAAGAGGGGCAGCTTCCTTTGACTCAGATGAGAGTGGAAAGAAGACAGGAGGCCCCAGCAAAGAGGAGAGCCGAATCCTGCAGGGCGCAGCCCAGAAGAGAGCGGTATTCAAGCAACGGGCCTCTTCGTTAGAGGACAAGGCAAACTACACCCAGAGGATCCAGAATTACCAGAGCAAGTTCACAGAGGAGCTCCAGAGGATCAAGAAGCTTGTGGGGAAACCGAGCTTGAAGAAGGCATATTCCACTGAGCAGCTGTCACAGAAAGACAGGCTGCACACGGGGAAACTAGAACCCATTCCTGCCCAAGTGGTTAAAAAGTTGGAGGCAAGGGAGAGAGCCCTGGAGGAGAGAAAAGCTGGGGAGAGGGAGGGGGGCGGCAGATTGAAGAGTTCTCCGCAGGTCCAAGGCAAAGGCCTCGGGAATGAAAGCAGCAGCCCCGGGAAGGACAAGATGACACGGCCAGATTCACATGGGAAACCAGTGGATAGCGCAAGGAAAATCTCTGTTACCACGGCAACGGCACCAGTTCACCAGTTACCAGGACAACCATTGCCAACAGCTATGAAGACGAGCATAATCAGGTTTGAAGAAGATTATCTTTACTGATGAAAATGTGTCTTTTAAAAAGATTCAAATATTATCAATTTTGTGTGTTTTTCTTTCAAAGGATTTGTAATATCTTCAAAAAACATGGGACTTAATGTGAATTAAGACTTTTGGAAATCTAAATTTATTTTTCCCTCACTTGTTATGTTACATAACAGCTTTCTCATCTTTTCACGCAGGGAAACCCTACAAAGCTCTCTGGCAGCTGACAAAGACACACTTGTTAACACATCCCACAAATCTTCATCCTCCTCCAGAGTTGATTCAAAGAGAGACACCAACATCGACAACAAGGCAGACCACCGATCGCCAGGCCCAACAGGGAAGAGAGCGTCCCCAGTAACCGTAAAGGAACCAGGACCCCAGTACCCACTCAAGCCTCCCCGGCTCACCCCATCACCCACTCCTTCCATCAGCCCGCTCCTAAAAAGAAGGAAGGCGGAGGTGGGGCGGACATCTCCGGCCTTGAAAGTGAACATCCCCACCATCCTGGTGGAGAATGAGCCCATGGAGACAGAAAGCGTTGCAGACGGGAGCAACGAGGGACGCAAGAGAGAGGGCAGAGTACGCAAAAGCAAAAAAGGCCGACCTCCGCAACCAAAGTCTGCAGACGAAGGTAGGTGATGTTTTGTGCTCATTATACTGTAGGTACAACAGCATCCACCAAAAATAGGAGTGCAGAACTGCCTAGTGGCTGGTTAAGATGGCATCAAAGTCCACATGAAAGCCCCAGTGTCTGTCAAGAAAGAAAACCTTTGGTCTTTCTTTTGGTCTTTCTGGGTGTTTTGACTGGCAAATCTCACAATGGTGGCTGTGGCTCGACTCCGGTTGGCCGGTTAATTTCTTTACACAAATAATGAGACAAATACTAAAACTTTGTCCTTCCAGCTTCAGCCGTATTTTTCTGCTCAACATCCACCAGGTCGCCAGCCTTACTGTACTACTTTTATAAAGGTTCCCATCTGGTGGGCTAAATAGGTATAAGAGCCACGCAGAGGGGTAGATGTGAACCCACTCACACCGCTAAACCTAAACAGGTCACTATGGAGCTGCTGGATGGTAACAGATAACTCAGTTAGATGTTTTGCTATTATTTCTGGTTTCAACTCTAACCACTGCTCAGTGTGTTTAAAAAATATCCTGCTTTTTAAAAAAATCTGAATTGTAAAAAGATCTGAGCCTGCCCTGTGGAACACCTCAAGTTAAGGTGAACAGTTTCTGAGCTCACTGTCAGGTGGTACTTAAACACAACACAAACCCTTAAAAAAAGGTGAGAAGTTAAAATACCAGGAGTCAGAATAACAACATTTTCAGGGATCATGACGTCACTCTTAAAGGATGTTTGCTTGCCTCCAGGTTTTTTTTTTGAACCTTGATTGGCCCTTTAAGATAAGTAAATGGTGCAATCTGAAAAAGACTCTTTAATGTGACTGTTTATAGATATGTTACCTTTGCTAGGCTGTCATTTTCGTCAAACCTTTTAACAATCTTAGAGTAAAGAATAAGAAAACAAAATGCACATTGTAGTATGATGCAGCCAGTGCATACATACATCAAACTAAGAATAAGAAAAAAAAATCATCAAAAAATGTGCAATTATGGAACAATTAATCAAACCCAGACTTACAGCTGGACCCAGACTCATTGATGAAACTCATTTCACACAGGCATCCAGAAAAGGAAACTAGCCCGATGCTAGTTCAGTCTAATCTGGGGTGTGACCTATTTTCTAAAGCAGGTAATAGAGCGCTGGCAGCTGCACAGAAGACACTGTGACTGTCTCTCTAATTCACAGCAGGTTCTTCTGATGACTCTTACCTGTCTGCTGATGACGAGCCAGCCGAGGCCCCGAGGTTTGAGAGGCCTCTTGAGGACACCAGCGCCTCTGAGGTCACACTGAAATGCATCATCACTGGCAGCCCGACCCCCACTGGTACAACTGAAGACATTTTACCAGGGTTCAAAAAAAAAAAGAAAAAAAAAAGATCTAAAACAATGATCACTTTTTAATATTTTTTTAATGACATCACCATAGATAGACAGATGAGGCTTCTCATTGCACTTCTTTGCAAACGGCATTTCTGTGGAGGGTTCGTGTGAGTGTGTTTCTCTCTGCCTTCTCAGTGACATGGAGGAAGAATAACGTGGAGCTCCGGAGCGATGCGCTCCGTGTGGTTACAGCTGAGGGCCAGAAGCACAGTGTGGCGATAAAGGAGACGAGGCTGAGCAGCGCCGGGTCATACTACGTCACAGCTGTCAACGCGGCGGGCAGCGCGTCATGCAGCGCGACGCCCTGCGTCCAATCAGGTGAGGCCCGAGCCAGAGACAGCATTCCTAACACAAAGGGGGTTATCAGTTAGATTTGGTGACACATTTACCGGCACTAATTTAAATGAAGAGCGAGAGAGAGAGACACTGGGGAAACATCAAAACGATGCTGCTCTCAAACATGTTGACTCACACTTTAATCCGCTGCCAGCCCTCCTCCGCCTGACATTCTGTCTTAATGACTACAAAGGCCCGCCGGAGCTCAGCATCCCGACCGGGGGGGGGGGCTTCTCGCAGCGATAGTTGCCATGGCAACCCATTAATTCTTGAAGGCACTGAGCTCCCCTCGGCAGGAATTCAAAACACAGACCTGCCCCTGTCACACAAAGGTCTCCTGAGCCTTGAAGGCAGCTGTGGCATTCAAAATCAGGCAAAAAAAGACAAAAAAAAGGGGACCCGCAGTGGATGCGTGTTTGTGCGGCGTGGTGCATGCAAAAAGCTCCCAACAGTGTTGATTCAGCTCATGCAAACGCAACTTTCCCCCTTTGCAGTTTTGTCAACAAATGGTGCTCTTTCACCAGCAGCTCGGGGGACTGTGCTGCCATATTAGGCCAGCGGAGTATTTTTAGACGCCCTCTTGTGCTCTCGGGTAATTGCTGTCTGCTTTATGTTACAGCTGTAATCGTGGAGTTTTTTCATCACTCCAGATTTCACGCCGCAGGGCTTGGAGATGGAGTTGTCAAAAAGCGGTGGGAGCTTATGTGAGTCATTTTAGCTGGGTTTTTAGGCTGAGGAGAGTGCAGATTGTTGGCAGGACAAGCCAAAAGAAAGTGAAGTGGGAGAGATTGATTTACTGGCTACAAACAAACATGTGAGAGCATGACATATTGTCATTTTTGCATTTAAAAAGGAGTTTAAAATCCACAGCTTTTTGTTCATTTCATAATATCAACCCCTCTCTACTGAGTCTTTGAAAACGACCTACACTGTAATGAAACTTTAAAATATTCACCTTTTCACCAGCTGAGGTTGTCAGGAATATAAGAGAATAAGGGCGTGACATTGATGGGAAGCAGAGGACAGAGGATGGGAGCTGAAAAGAAAGGTTAGTCGGCTCACACTGTTCAGCAGTTGTGTAAGAGTTGGCAGGTTTACATAAATACTCTATCCCCTGGTGCACGGACGCTCCTCAGAGATGTGACTCTATAGGTAGGTCATTTTGTTGTTGTTTTCTCCCTTTTTAACGCTGTAAGTGCAACAGAGTTATCCACCTACTGCGCTTAATAATTTGGCATAAAGACTGTTGTTCTCATAAGGCTTTATTGCTATTACTCAGCTTTTCCAAATATGGCTTTCAATGCATTTCTTTCCATCTGTACACACGGCCAAGCCTGCCTTTCACTCACAGATGATGACCCACTTTCCTTTTATTTTGCTCAGTTGAGTTAGTTTCACACAAACACTTATCAGCCCACTGCGCTGCCTTCTGAAAGGGGAACGCATCTTTATTCTGCTCGGGTAATTGATTTTTTTCATTTTCACTCGCAGTGTTATCTGGTCATGCCAGATGTGTGAGGTCGTAGGTTTTCTAGAGATTGCAAATTGCTGACACAAAAAAAAGCAGGCAAAAAGGCAGATGGGGAGACAGAAAGAGAGAGGCAGGGCTGCAGCGAGTCGAGTCTGATCGGAGTCGAAGCTGCCAAGGGTCCAGACACAGTGTCTGATCTGGAACTCATGGGAATGAGTGACTGATTGGGTCGGGGATTAAGGGATTAATTCCTTATCTGTTCACTTATGGCCACTTCAGATCGTCCCTATGCTCGGTGTGTGTGTGTGTGTGTGTGTGTGTGTGCGTGTGCGTGTGTGTGTCCCCTGTGTCCTGTGTGTGTGTGTGCGTGCGCAAACATTTAGCACTGAAGGGAAAGGGAACTTTTCTTCGATATGATTCATCCAAGATCAGAAAGTGAA
>VUQK01014636.1:0-14923 GCA_015106715.1 Bujurquina vittata
GTAGAAAACCTCTGGGATGGATTAGAGCAGAGAGGTCAGTGTCTGAATTCACAGTTGAAGCTGTTATAGATACAAAGGATGGGCCGAAATCATATCAAACCCTGTGGATTTAAAGTGGGATGTCACTCAAGTTCATATGCGTGTGAAGGCTGATGAGAAAAAGCCTTTGGACCATGGTTCTGGTCCTATAAACAGCTGTGTTAGATCTGGGATAGGCGTCAGCACTCCCTAATGAGAACCCCCCCCACCATAACCAAAAGCTTGACGTGAACAGAAAAGAACGAAAAGAAGGAAGCAGATGGAGGAAAAGGAGAGTCTGATGTTTCAGCAAACGGCAAATATGAAATTATGAGAAAATATTCAATAATTCTAAGAGTTGACCCCCCATCATTTTTGCATATGCATGACCTGAGGGCACTCCACATTTGTTTGCAGAGAACAAACAAATCCAAATGTTGAATCCTGGATTTTTCTGTGAATAGTTCATATGTGTGGTTAGTGAATGAAGTCCAATGATGCTCATTTATTAACATGCGGGCTCAATGTTATGAAGGGGTGCATTTGAAAGCAAGGCACCAACTAAATTGAGAGCTTTAAGGCTAAAGTTTAGGTGTATAAAGGCGACCAAACAGGAAATGAAAGCTAAAGTAAAACAAAAAAGAAAAAAAAAAGAAGTGAAAAACTGGAACAAAGAGCAAAACACAAAACTGTCAAATGGGACATGAACTGCTGTGTTTTGGCTGACAAATGGAAATCTTTGTGCAGATTTTTGACTTCTGACAGAATGCTGGGAAAGTGCTCGCTGCCTTGGGATGAGCACGCGTTTTCACGTCCTGCACATTGACTTTATTATGTAAAATTGGTGCCGTTCCCTTTTAAAAAGAAAACCTTTCATTGTGTTTAAATTCTTTAATTGTCTTTGCCTTTGCCAAGCTGTATTCTACTTTATGTCTGATACCTACTGTAATGGAAACACTGTTGGACTTTATCTAATTCATTTGCAGAAGACCTTTTAGTTTAAGAAAAATATATTTCCAGGCTTTAAATACAGGAATGTTTCTCTGGCAGGACTAAGAAAGCCCTGCTCCAGACAAAACTCTGTCTGACACTGTTTATGCCATAATGCACTTATTCCTGAAACCCATTCACTTCCCTGCCATATTCAATCTGGCAGCAGGAGCCTGAGGCCTTTGGTATCTTCAGTAAGAAGCACTAGGTTGAAGAGAAATGATGCTTTTGTCATATTGAACCAAGGATTGAACTGAAAAAGCAGGACTTGGAAACCGACTGCCGTTTCCCAGGTTTTATTGCAATGATAAAGGTGTAATTTATGAGCAGGTAAGTGATACTGGCGCGAGGTTTCTCTAAGGGCACAGGACAGGAGGTTCTGTCAGAGAGGAGAGAAGTGATTAGTGACGGCCAAGGTGAGTCTGTGATGATCTTGCAGATTTTGTAATTAAACTCCGAGACCTTACTTGTTAGTTTCTCGAGAAGCCGATTTCGAGGGGCAGCTGGCAGGTGGACAGGTTTTCAGAAGGATGGAGAGCGGGCAGGCAGGTTGAAGGCAGATTACAGGTGGAGCAGCCGCAAGACAGCTCGGAAGTGGTGGGTAGAAGTGGACATGCTAAATGCTCTCAAAGAGCAGTGGATCCAAGGAGCTGAACAGTGATTCTGGACAAAATGCAAAACAGGCGTGGAGGCAAGAGCCGGGGAAAGGGAAGCTCTGCCCACAGGCAAGCCGGCAAGGAGAGCTGGCCCTGTGGAGAGAGGGAGTGAGAGGAAAAGAGGGGAAAAAAGGCGGAGAAAACCAGAGGCCTGCCAGACTCATGACAGCTTTGATGAGGCCATTTTCATTTACATACTGCAGCGAAGGTTTGTCAAGGGGGTGTGAGGGTGCTTTTTTTTGCTTTTTCATGCAAGCGTGTGTAACAGCAAAGCATAGATTGATAATGCCCGTCAATGTGTACATAGAATCCAGCGTGTTTATTCATTTTTCTCCCTGCAGCTAGAACTCAGTTTCACTCTCTGTCTTTTGTAGCTTTATGAATGACTGCACATTTCTTTACTTTATGTGGACGTGCATATTCTGTCCTCAACCACCTGCCTCCAGCACATTTTCTATCTTTCCCATTTTCTCATGCTTTGTAAGAAGGCTGGGGCTGGCAAACAGGCCCGAGGTGATTCCTAAGTGTGGACCGAGTGTCTGAAGGAACACGAGAGGCTGCGAGGGGGAGGGCCGTGTGTGCTCCATCCCGAGTCTTAGCGTATGAGCAGTCGAGTGTGTGCTAGCATTGTTGGAACTGTTTGGGTTTTCTGCTGCAAGGTCAGAGGAGCTCTGCCGCCCCATCTTTTTTCCTCCTCACTGCAGGAGCTGCTGTCAGTGATGGGGTGGGGGTGGGGGGTGTCAGCTGCTGACCAGGCATCGCTGCCAGGGTGGGATACAGGGCAACATGTAGAAATGGGCATCCATGCGCTCACTCATTTGTGCAGAGGAATATTGCTCATTCATGGGAATACAAATTCAAATGCAGCTAAACACGCCATGCCACCAGCACCTGAAAAGTGTACTGTTGAGCACTTGAGTTGCCATGCGCGGATAGCCATCCTTCTCCCTCACCCACTCCTCTAACTGCATCATTATCCAACTCTGAGGATACGCTGGGAGTCTATATTTAGATAATCCTAAAAAACCACCGGCAAACTCAAGCGCAATGCAGACAAGTGTGTCAATATACAAATCGCTTGCGTAATGATGCACAAAATTAGTTGGAATAATGATATTCTGCAAGATGAATTTCTAAGTTCGACTGGCTGCAGTGAAGTAAAGCTATTGTTACGATAGGAAGTGAATGATGCTGCAGTGTAGCACTTTCTCTGACGTCAGTGTATGCCACATTGCTGACTGAAGGTCAAATTCCCTCCTTAAAAAGAAACAAAAAAATCTGTCTACACTGTGGGCCAATGCCCCTAGACACCTGCCTTTATGTCAAATATATTTAACCAGTCTTCAAACTGTGACTTTAACAAGCCCTCCACTCTTCTCTGCCCCCCCCCTTCACTCTCATTGCAGACATGGCCCAGAATACAAATTGCGTTTTTCTTTCTTTATTTGGGTTCCCAATAATGCTGAGGAGAATGAGAGTTGGGACTGAAAGCATCCAACCAAACGCAAAGGGAGGTAACTGTAAGGTGTTAAAGCAACTCACCAGACAGAAAGATAAGCAGACAAAGAAGTGCAGAGGGGACACGGCGAGAACAGTAGAGGGAAATGGGAGATGCGCGAGCGGGGAGTGACGAGGAGAAAGGATACAAAGACTAAAGGCAAAAATGCAGATATGAGGTGCTCCGTGAAAGACAGGCAGCTGGATCGGCTTCAAAGAATTCAATTGTGTGCTCCAGCCAACAATGCTAATCACTGCCAACATGTTCAGAAAGCTGCATGGAGCTGCAGTCAGTGTGTTAATTCTAGTGACATTTTTATGTTCAGATGCAAAATATTGTTTAACAACGCTTTGATTTCGCCCTCTGAAATAATGCCAATTTCCACCTAAGAAACAATCAAAAGTCGTTTAACGATTATGGCTTTCGATTTTGTCATAAAGTAAGCCTACCTGCTCAACCAAGCTTTCTCAAGCCCAGAACTTGAGAAAAAAGTTCAAGCACAGGGTCTAAAGAACTACACACGCCTGCATCTCTTTTGCCCGGCTGAGCACTGATGGGGTAACGTGAACTGCAAATGGAAAATTTAGTGAAATGTCTCTTTCATTTACCAATCTGACCTGATGATTATCTCCAGAGTTTTGGACAAAATTTGTCCTTCCCTGTAATGTTGAGTAAATACAGAAACCCAACACTGACTCAAAGGGGTTATTTTGGGGGGGTCCTGTGTGTAACCTTCACCCCTGCTTTGTTTACTCCTGCAGGGCCTTGCAGTATGACACAGTGCATAGTTTTTCTGCATGAACAAGCATCTGCCTGAAGTGCCTTTGAGCAGGATGCTGAAAGGGACTGCTCCTTACTGACAAGGACGAGACTTGCGATATACAGACTGTGGCACTCGTGAAGCAAGCTATTACTCTTAATCAGGCAGGGTTGTCCTGCGCACCTCACAGACAGTATGTAGTGAGTCAGATCGCAGAGTCCATCAGCCTTCATTAAAATCATCAGAAAGGGTTCTGCTGCCACTCAGCCTGAAGGAGCTCCTGCTCTGTTTGCTGGATGGACGTCTTGCAATCGTTCACTCAAGCTGTCCCTTTCCATTGTTCCTCACCAACATCAGAGGAAACAAAGGCGAGCAGGCAGAGGGACGAGGGGGATCAAGACCCAAAGGCCTGGGATGTTTTTGTTTGTGTGACTGTGAATTGCCCATGCTTTATATTTTGTATGCCTGTGTAACCGTGAAGGCCAAGTGCCCAAAAGAGGTCTTTGTCTGCATGAGTAAAAAAAGAGACACGTCTCTCATGACTCTCTCTGACCCTAGTTAGTCATGACTCAAACCATATTTGTGTTGCATTGCCCAGAGTACCAAACCAGCAAGTACACACACAAACTCTGTGTCGCAGTCGACGTCTATCTCGTTTGATTTAACGTTTCCCCCACACAAAGCCCGGCCAAGCTGGACTCCATCACTTTAAAGCAGCCGAGAAAAGAATGGGCCCTTACATCACGCTGCTGTGAGCCAGCGAGGCATGACGAGGACTGCAGTATTTTCAGTGGGGGTGTGCGTGCCTGCACACACCTGCCTTTAACAACACAACATGGAACTAATCGAGCCTCTCTAATATTCACTGACACAAGCGGAGGTGGGTAAAACTCTGTTTTCACTGTGAATTTTCAGATGAAGGTCAAAGTCACACTAAATACTCCACCCGGCTTCACATTTTTAAAAATGTTTTCATCAGGCAAATCCATCAACGCCACACACAGCAGTGTGTGATAGCAGCACGGTATATAGTGCATTTCAAGCTTTTACATTTCTGCCGTAAAGATTCGGAGAAAACAAAGAAAAAAAACTGATGTTGTGAAAGATTGCAGAATCATTCACAGGAGGACCCGAGGCTGACATTACTGCTGAAGTTGTTTTAAGCTACAGTCAAGTGAAAAAGACAATTTTCACAGGACTCTATGCAGTCCTCTGCTTCCATTGCAAATAACAGAGTGAGTAGCAGCTAGGGGATGCTAATCAAATACATGATTGATTAGCTGATCAAGTGTGAGCACCTCTATAGAAGCAGAAATTTTGTGCATTTGCTAGTCGGGAGCACTCACCACAATCTTCCCAGGAGTGGACGTTCCAGCAAATTTACCCCAAGGTCAGACTGTGCAACGCTCAGAGAAACTGCAAAACACCCAAGAGCTACATATCAGACTCTGCAGGCATCAGCTAGGATGTTAAATGTTAAAGTTCATGACAGCACAATTAGAAAAAAGACTGAACAAGTATGGCTGGATTGGAAGGGTTGCCAGGACAAAGCCTCTTCTCTCTGAAAAGAGTATGGCAGCACAGCTTAGGTTTACAGAGTTGCCTCTGAACAAGCCATAAGGCTTCTGGAACAATGTCCTTTAAACAAATGAGACCAAACTGAAGTTGTCTGACCAGAATGCAATGCACCAAATTGGAGAAAATCACTCATCATATCAGCTCAGACAACTCATACCAGCTTTCAAGTACAGTGCTGGAGGGTCCTGTGACTTGTTTTGCAGCCACAGGACCTGGGCACCTCGCAGTCACTGAGTTGGCCATAAACTCCTCTGCATACCAAAGTATTCTAGAGTCAAACGTGAAGCCATCTATCTGACAGTTAAAGCTTGACCCTGTCCTGCAACAGGACAACACTCCCAAGCACAGCAGCAAAATTGCAAGAATGGCTAAAAAAGAAAATAATCATTGCAACGGTCCAGTCAAAGTCCAGACCTAAACCTGATTGAAATGCTGTGGTAAGATCTCAAGAGAGTTGTGCACAGACAAATGCCCACAAACGTCACGTAACTGATGATTGGGCCAAAATTCATTCATAACAATGTAAGACTGATTCTGCTAAGGTGGTTCACCAAGCTACTGAATCCTGGGGTGTACTTATTTTGTTCACAGGTGTGTGTAAAGCCCTGTGAAAACTTTCTGTGTCACATGACTGTAAGTTAGGGGTGTGACCATTTAAACATTTATACACATGTAAATAAGATATTGGCATTTCTAGTTTATTTTTATACAGTACCAGTCAAAACTTTGGACACACTATTCGAAGGAAGCACTGTTTATTTATAAAGCATTTTCCATCACAAAGTGAAAACAAACAAACAAAACAAAAACTAGAAATGCCGGAAGCTTGAAAGGGTCTGAAAACTTTCTGAATGTACTACATACTGTATAAGTAGGTTAGAGCTGCTTCTGTATTTACAAACATGTGTGAGAGATTCATTTCAGAAGACCTGCTTCTTGAACTTTTGTCATGCGGTGACAGTGATTTAACTCTTGCAGTCAGCGGCTTGTGTGGGGCACTCATGAGTGAGGGCGTGTACGTCTCTTTGTATCTGTGTGTCGACTTTATTCCATGCCTGTGTGTGTACACTTCATACTCGATAAGAGGGCATTCGTGATTGATTGTGTACTGTCGATGGACGGATTTGTGCATATGTGCATATGCGCTTTGGCAGCGTTAGGGCCTTCGGGGTCTTCATCTTTCAGTGCCTCTGAACAAAACAAGTGAATAAGACAGTAAAAAAGGTGAGGCATTGCAGTAAAGATGCAGAGGAAGGGGCAGCCTAAAAACAAAGATTCCACAGTCAAAGCCAAGGCCGCCTGAAATGATCTTGGTGAACTAACGTGCATATTTTGAGTCATCACCATACCATTCTTTCAACTGTTTACTTCAGATCTCTATTAAAAAAAAATCAAGAAAATACCAAACAATACTGCATGTTTTTTATATTAATTTTATTAACATTACATTTTTTTTAACGTGTGGACACAGTTAATACAGCTTTACTACCTATCATGTAACAGCCATAAAATTGCAATATGGACACTGCATGGTGTTGGCAGGTGGGGGCTAGTCCTCAGGGGTCGTGGACAGCAGCAGTGAACCCATCAGCATGTATGACAAAGTCTTTTGTCACTCTTTATCTGTATCAGCCAGCCACTGCTCACAGAACTCAAACACAAAAGCTGATAACTAGCTTATCTACTCAGTTAAAGCACAGTTTGCAATGCAGCATCAGTGATTTTCTCACTTTTATTTTCAGTGTAACGTACTGGTAATGCAATGGGGTGTGCACTGTAGATTTAGGGCTCTTTTGATGAGCGTGTGCTGTGAATGCTTCAGTATTCCTGCAACCCTGGATTAGTAATAGAAAAAAAATGCAACCCAGCGCCCTCAAATTGAGCATGGTGTTAGTTAAGACATTGCAAAAAGTAATAAGATCACCTTTATAGCATGTAGGGACTGCAAGATGAGCTGATAGCAGATCATTACCAGCCATCATCTCCTGATGGTCCTCCTGTCCATCCAGTCTCCTTTCATATAGGGTGCGCCATGTGAGCTGCTAGGGTATGCTTGGATTCGTGTAACATAAATTCAGATGATGAGTGAGAGGGTGCATGCGGAAGCCATGCACGTACCTGCCAGTTTTTTACAACCATGCAGACTAGTTCACTGAGACTTCTTTAAAATGGCCCGACTGCACATGCACTCCAGTGGCTGGACTCCAAGCAAACCACAAGAAAGAACAGGAATGACTACTCGACTGTAATGTTTTCAGAGGTATGTGTCATATACACAGCATTGTTAGTACAATCAAGGCTTAAGTCTGCATAGGGTTGCTGCATGGTTGTGGCAACCATAAAATATTACAAACACAATTTTCTTTTTGATTATAGTTGTCCTGATTGTTTTTTTTAATGTTTAGGATTTATAGATACAGACTTAAATAACAATAGGTACATCAATCAAACTTCCTAAAATAGAAGATTTAAATTTTACAATCAGTTGAGATTGGCAATTGTTCAAGGTTAACCCTCACAGGTGATCGCTAATAATGACTTAGACCCCAAAGGGTTAAACCACAAAGATAGTGCAGCGGCACTGAAGTTCCCTTTATCTCTGCAAGTGGCTTTGCGATAGCATGAAAAGTGTGATGGGTGCAAATGGTGGCAGCCTTTTTTTTAAAGCCTCAGTTTCTGTGATTTGATTTAGAGTGTTATTCTCTAGAAGAGGGCTTCTTAACCTTGTCTGCAGCTCGATACACCCTCATACCAATATCTGCTTCTGCAACAGAGGAGAGCATCTGACTGGTTATGGCAATCGGAGACTCACAGCACTATTCATGCCTCTAGATAAAATGCCAGTGCAAGCATTACACCTGAAACTGAACCATACTGTGCAATGATTAGAACATCATAAGTACAAAAAGAGTCAGTGTGAGGGCCAAAACTATTGCTTATCAGAGCCTGAAAATGGATAAATGAGACATTTAATTTATTTTTCCCCACATTGTTTTCCCGAGTTCTTTCACATTCCATAAACCTCTTATCTATTTTGCCTGATTTCAGTTAATAACAATGGTGGCATTTTGTTGATAAATACAGAAACTGCATAAATCTGCCCCACAAGTGAGGCTCACACAAATATCAATACAAAAAGTAATTAATTCAGGCGGTTGCAAATGTCTTACTGATTTCAACCATGAAAGATTACTTCCATTCAGAAACTTCCATCCAGATACGGTGACTCTTCTGTCTTCCCCAACAAGTTATAATAGTCATTTTTACACCTCATTGAGCCTCGAAGCAAAATTATGACAGCGCAGTATTGATGCTGTTGTCTATTTAATGAGCTAGATGAATTAATCCATTTGGAATTAGAAGAAAAGCGAGAAGAGGAGAGAAGGAGAGAGTAATGGCTTGGCAACGGGTTTGACGATGGCATGGAAAACACATTTGTCACGCAGAGCCAAAAACCTCAAGGGGACTGAACCAAGTTTGTTTGTACATTTATGTGAACTGTTGTAGGCATACATTTGTGCTTCTGCGTCAGTGTGTTTGCTACATATGCATGGAATATAAGTCAATTTTTCAAGCCACAGAATGACTCTATTGTTCGATTCGGCTATTATAACACAGGCTGACTGGCAAAACATGACAGATAGTTTCCTTGGAAAGAGAGAAAAGGAGGAAGAGGAGATGCTGGGCACAGAAACACTGGTGCAATGATTGGGCCATTGGCTGCTCATCGTGTGTGTGTGTTTGTGCATGTGTGTGCATGTTGTGTGAGCTGCATCCAGGTCCTCCTGTGGTCATGATTCAGTGCAATGCACCTGGAATATAATGACCCGTTGGCGGTGGCCAAATGATCTAGAGGGGTGGATGTGTGAAAGGAGTAAAAAAAAAAAAAAGAATATGGGGAGGAGGAAAAGGATTTGGGGTGAGAGAATGGGGGAATTCAAAATGCACATATGAGACCATGTATGTGCTTCCAGGTAATGAAAGTGGAAAACTAAGGGTGGGAGAGTTCAAGATGGAAAGAAAAGAGAGACAAAGAGAGAGACTGGGGGATGGACGGCTAAATGAAAAGGAAGAGATGGATGGAGAGCCAGCAAGATAGATGAGAGTGTTAATTTGGGTTGCAGGACCACATTGTTTCTGTAGCTTCAAGGGAATGGAGAGGAACCACATAGATAAATGGGGGAAATAAAAGAAGTGGTAACAAAGACAAACATACAGAATATACACACAGGAAGGCTTCAGTATGCTGCTACAATTTCACACCCCTGCCCAAAAAGTCTCCAGTCCCAATAGATGATATCATAGCACTGATTTAGAGCTATTTTAACATGCCTGCTCTCCTGCGTCCTTTAAAAAGTGCCAGAAAAAAAGCACTTTTAAAGTTGGCAGAGCTTGCAGTGGTAGACTGACGCAGTGTAATTATGCCACCAAAAAGTACTCCAACTAAACGATCCTGCTGGCCATTTGTTCTACCATCTCAAACAAACCTGACAGATGCATCTGACCCTTCAGTTGATCCACGTTCACTGAAGCCTCATCAGAAATGTTCTCTGTTGAAGGGTGTCAAGATTCTTGATGAAGGGAACAGGGAGAAAAGGCTGATGTACTCCAAATCACACAAGAACTGGACACAAAATGGCAAAGTGGCAACAAGTCTGATGGAGTGATGATTCCAAATGTGAAATTTTTGCTACAAATGATCACCAACGTATACAGAAGAGGTGAGTAGAGAGGTACAACAGTGAAACACACAGTGGAACACTATCGGTCATTTACTGACCTCCTCAGAGCCCGGACCTCAACATTATTGAAGCAGTGTGCGATCAAAAGGCAGAAACATCCAAAGAAGAGCTTTGAATGTCCTTCAAGAAGCCTGGAGAACTGTTCCTGAAGACTGCTTAAAGAAATGAGAAGAAAGTTTGTAAAGGAATCTTCCGACTGTGCTGAAGAATAAAGGTGGTCATACTGATATACAAGCTCATTAGAATTGTACAAACTCTGTTTTTGGCGGCTACACTGGGTAAATGGGAACTAGTTGCAAAGGTCTGTTGAAACATGTGTGTGGCTCAGTTTGAAGAAGCTGGAATGAGGGTCCCACTCAGGGTCAGGGAGGAAGTGCTGCTCCACATGGAGGAGTTTATCTTGTGGTGTTGATCATGAGTGAGAAGTAGCAGTGGTGCTGTGGATACTGTACCACTCTCTTAGGGTGAAGAGAGAACTGAGCATGAAAGTAAAGCTGTCCATCTACCCTCACCTATGCTCATTAGCTCTGGGCAGTATTTGAAAGAATGGGGTTTTGGGTGCAAGCAGTGGAGCTTCCTCTGAAGCTTGGCTGGGCTCTCCCTTAGAGACAGGTGATGAACTTGGTCATTTGGGAAGGTCTTGGAGTGCAGCCGATACTCCTCCACATTGAAGGAGCTCGGTGTTAAACTTTATTGTAACACCTGGGAGAACAGCAACATTGATTATTTTACTGGAGCTGAAAGAATCTGGAGCACTGTTAACTGTCAGTGTTTGTTTCATTTTGAGAACCAAAGGAACATTTGGGGCTGAGTAATGATTGTCCAAGGCTTCGAGTTATCATTCATTCAAGGGCAGTTTGCCTCTCTTTCCTGCACGCTTGGAACTGGCTAATGATGCCAGACTTAAAAAATGGATAATGAGTTTGCCATAACAACTGTTACTGTAATCTCTTTAATGCCCTCAGTATATCCTACAGTGTCTCGTGAGAAGTACTGTAGAAACACATTATATACCACCCTGCATTGCGCCGAATAAAAAAATGGCAAGCTGCATCACACGAAGGAGAGCAACACATCAAAACATAAGTAACCATAAAGTATTTGCATTTATTAATTTAGGAAAATACACTCAGTATATTTTGTATTTATCACAAAGTGTTTTCTCTTTTTGCAGATGATGTGATTAAATTCCCTTAACAGGGGGTAGGAAGTTGTAAAGGAGTAAATGATTTTGGACATAACCTTGTTCTGCATTTGACTGTTTGGTGACATCACTGATGTGAAACATTCAGTAGCTACTTGAGATGCAAAGAAACACGTGCTCAGTGAGCCACAGCATCTGATTTTGTCTCGTCTCGCCTCAATGGAAAGTGGCGTAATGATGAAATGAGAAACTCATCATAGAGCTTAAGAAAACTGACAGCTGCCAACATCCAGCTGAGGGGGGGGGGAGAGATTTCTCAAAGAAAAAGAAAAAACAACAAAGAAACAAAGAGAAAACTTTATTTGGCCTGATAACAGATGCTACCTTGAGAAGAAGAAGGGAACGCAAAGTAGTCGAAAAGTGATGACATGGGGGTACAACCACGGAAATTAATTTCAGATGTTGGGTAAATAGAAAAAAGGAAAAGGGCCAGGAAGAGGACTGAAGCTGACTGTACTCATACAGCCATTTATCTTCAGAGGCTCACCACAGAGCATCCTATGGGAAACATGAATGTCTGCAAAAAAGAATTTGCAGACTTCATTGTAGACCAAAGTAAAACTCAGGGGATCAAAATTTTATGGCTCTCTGACAATCAGTCGTCGAGGTGTTTCGACCTGAAACGAAGTGGTAGGCGAATTGGTTTACACTGTGATAGAAGAGCAAAAGATCATTTAAAAGGCCTAAGAAAGTCTGATCTGTTGTTGTTTTCATTAAACTCTCAGCACAGCATCTGACTGCTTTGATCACTGCTGTGCCACTCACGTGTACGGATCTCTTGCTTACGCTTCCTCTTTTGCCCCAACCTTTCAACCCTCCGCTCTCTATTCCATTCATACCTCTGCTTCCCGCATCCCCCTCTCCAGCATTGCATGCCTCTCCTAATTACTCCCCCTGTCTGTTTCCTTGTCTCTGTCTCCCTCCCTCCCTGCCTTGCCTCCCCCCTCCTCACCTGCTTCATCTGTCACCTCTGATTCCATGTCAGGCGCTCTTATTGGCAGGCCTAGTTCAGGAGCTACTACAGCCAATCCTTAATGTAAGTGTGCTTCAGTGGGCGCGTGTGATGTGATTTAGCAGATAAGGAGGAAAAGATGACTGTGTGTGACCTGGTGTGTGCGTGACCTGATGTGTATGCCCCGACTCAACTCCCGGCGGCTTCTGTTTATGTTGCCAAGCGTGCCGGGAAGACTGGCAAACCACTCTTGAATGAATGATAAACCGAAGCCTTGCGAGGGGACGAGGGGATCAGAGGCAATCTCTCTGACACTCCTCTCTTTTTCTTTCTCTGATACTCGATCGCAGTGCTCTCCTTCTCACGCACCATCTTATCTGCTCTGTATTCACTTCATCTGTGCTTGTTCTGCTAGATGCCAGGAGTGAAGAACTATCTCTGCACACACACACGCACACACATACACAGACACAGACACACACACACACACACACACACACACACACAGAAGCAGAGTGTGCACCTTGACATGCTGGTGTGAAGTGTGTAAGTTTTAATACTGACTATCTCTGGTGCAGCAGCTACCCTTCAGGGAGTAACAACTAAGGTCAAAGTATTGATCATTATTCATTGTGAGATAGTAAAAACTTTTTTTTTTAACATCTTTTTTTCTGGGACGCCTCTCCAAGGCTTGCATTCAGGTTGGAACACAAAGGGGGTGTTACTGGCACAAGATTTACAGTGTAATGTTAATTAAGGAGGCATTAGATAAAAAAGTTTTGCTTACATTTTTTTATTGTTAAATTTATGGCATAAGTTCTTTGTAACAGCCATAAAAAAATGACTCCATCAGAGTTTAGACTGGTTGCCTATAAATCTTTCTCTCATTCCTGGCACCAGCCTGCCACCGCGCTGGAATTTTGCAGCACTAGATTTGATTTATGGCAAAGAGGAAGTACGTCAGCAACTGTGCAAACAAACTCAGAAGCTCTTAGTGGGGAGCACTAGGCTAGCTGTTTCCTGCTGTAACAGCAGCAACACCAAAGAAGTCGTTTCTTGAAGTTATTCAAGTTAAGCCTGATTTGACAGAAGTTGTTGCTCAATCTAGTGGAGGAGGCCCTGAGGCTCCTGAACCTCCTCCCTGATGGAAGGAGACTGAAGAAGCTGTGTGAGGGGTCGCACACAATGCTGGCTGTTGTAAATGTCCTGTAGGGAGGCTTCACTATGCGCTACGGGGTCTTCCATTTGGAGGCTGTACATCTTCTGAACCACACAGTGATGCAGCTGCTTAGGATGCGCTCAACAATGGTCCTGTAAAAAGTGATCATGATGGGTGCTGGAGCTCTCGCTCTCCTCAGTTTGTGGAAAAAGTAAAGGCATTGTTGTTGAAATTCGGTGCTACTCACCCTTGCTACTGTAGAGCCATTGATGGTTAGAGGGGGGTGCTGGGTGTGTGATCGATGCCCATCGTTTGTTTTCCCCACATTTAGGGAGAGGTTTTTGTCTCTGCACCATATGGCCAATCTGCTCCCCGCACTCCTGTAGTGGATCTCGTCATTGTTGTTGTTGACACCCACAACTGTTATATCATCCACAAACTTGATGAAGATGTTGGTTTTGTGGATGGAAGTGCTGTCATGAATTAGCAAATTAAAAAGCAGGGGGCCTGAGCACACATCCCTGAGGGGCTCCTGTGCTTAGCGAGATGGTGCTTGAGGTGTTACTGTCAACTCTGACTACCTGTGGTCTCCCAGTGAGAAAGTCCAGACAGTCCAGTTTGTGAATAAGTTGGTGAGGGATGATGGTGTTGAATGCTGAGCTGAAATCTATGAACAGCATGGGAATCTTTTGTGTCCAGGTGGGTGTAGGCTGTTGGAGGGTGTGGGTGATGGTATCATCAGTGGACCTGTTGGCTCAATATGCAAACTGAAAAGGTCCCAGAGAGAGTGGGGATGATGTCTTTTATGTGCTGCATGAGCAGTCTTTCGAAGCACTTCATAATGGCTGAGGTCAGTGCAATGGGGTGGTAGTCACTGAAGCAAGCTGGTGATTGTTGCTTTGATTAGGTACAGTATAATGGTGGTGGTTTTAAAGGTGGAGGGGACAACAAACTGGCAAAATGTGTGTAAACAATATGTGCTGCTGGGAAACAATGCATGCCCTGAAACCCATTTCACTACAAGTAAGCTCATTGTGCTTCACATACATTAAAAAAAAGAGAGCGAATATGATATTACTTTGAGCTCTGTGAGGCTCTAGATTACGGAAGCCGAGAACGCCCATGGTCCCTATAAACTTTTTTCCAATGGTTTTCTCGTGATAACGCGTTATTTATCTCGTTATCACGGGATAACGAATACCGTTTTCCCGAGATAACGAGATAAATAACACGTTATCACGGGAAAACGAACTTTGTTTTCTTGAGATAACGAACTTTGTTTTCTCGTGATAACGAGATGATTATCTTTTCTTGAATGGTCATAATCAGTGTTATTCAGTGTTCGTAAAACCTTTCCAAGAATGGA